>JAOWBH010164159.1:0-11058 GCA_028566215.1 Silene coronaria
ATCTCAAGAAAGAGATAAAAGACCAAACCCATTTCACATTAGAGGTGTTAGTTTGACACATATCAACAAGCAAAGACCAAATAATACGCATGATTCAATACTTCGATGCTTCTGGAGGAGAATCCATTGGATTGGAACTCCACATTGGTTGTGAATTCAATCGTGACCAAGAGTATGAGTAAAGGACTGCCCAAAGTTATTCATCAAGCACTGTCAATTCATAAAGGTGTCAAATGAGATCAATGCCAATATTCAAGACCGAAAATTTATTCAAAAGACAAAAGCAATACAACGACGAATCCCCTATTGAGATCTGAATCTAAATCCAAGGCAAAGCAAAGACAGATCCCAGACGAAAGAATCCGAGTCTGAATTCGAAGGAAGCCTGTTATCCAATGTCTACGAAATGTTGACGGTCATCTAGAACCACGCACAAGCCTTTTATTCACACTCAGTCATTCTCGAGACCTTTATAGGGAGACAGTTAGGAATTTTGAGAATCCCCTCAAGCTCGTCAAATACACCTAACCTTTAGGGCCAAGACATGGAAATTTGAACCCGCATCAATTTACCTACCATTTTTATGCTCATGCTACACCAAGCCTAAGACCCAATTTCCTTCCACATCGCTAGCCATAACCCGCGCAAGCCTTAACTCCACAAAATCAAACTTCAGAGATTTGTTCGTGCAAATCCTTTCATTTCCAAACTCCATAATCTAAATATCCAAGCCTTTTTCACCACTACCCATAGACAGAATCTTTGAATACTTTGCTACCTAGTATGAGACATACCCAATTCATCCTTAGGGTCTGCTTTTAGTGTGCTCACATGACAAGGAATATATTTATAAACTATACCTCTTTGGTCTATGATCAGGGAGGAACCACCTCGAATTGATTCTTCGAGTCACGAAAGAAATATTCCCCCGTGACCTATGCACTTAAGGCCCTAATACCTGGCTTAGGCACACACTTAGAACTACGATCTGGTTTGATTTCACTTCACTTGAATACATAGGCAGTCCTCTAACAAGGATACAATCACCCTTTTTCACAACCATCCCAAATAATCATCTTTCAACCTCAATAAATCGATAACCCTATCAACCATCACGAACATTACAACCAATACTCTAATCTTATACATCTCTACTGGGGCTCCTTCCTTAAGGCGTCGCCTAGTTTCTCCTTTATCAAATTCCCGAGTCATGTATTAAGCCGAGCCAGTGTTTGTTCCGGACAATGACAAGGTCTTAGGTCAATTCTCCGAATAATCATCCCTCGAGAGAGCATCTATCAACAACAGTGGTAAAAGATGTCTGAAGCATCTATTCGATGGGCGCTTTATCAATACTTATGCAAAGTATACGAAGAGCTTCTACCTTCGAAATTGACACACGTTGTGATTCATATTTGGCCGTGAGTTACACTTAGGCAAAGTCTATCCACATCATCCCTATTTTGTATCAAGCTTAAGCCTGTATTGTGTCAGTCAGTTAGTCCGCGTCACGTTCATTCGTCTTTATCACTTTCAGTCTTTCAGTCTGCACTAAATATTCTATATCACTTTCAGTCTACGTCCTTGTCAGTCTATGTCATGTCAGGCATGAGTCTAGAGCCCTTTAAATACGCATAACACGCTTTTAACAAGTTTTAAACACATAAGAGCTTTCAAAACATTTATATTTTCTGGCGCACGGTTTTCATGCTAATTGCTTGCGTGCTAATTGCTTACGTGCTAATTGCTTATGTGCCTATGTTTTTGCAAATTTGTGTGGCCACTAACCATGCAGATAGCTATAAGAAGCAAAGCTCGCTCCAACTGGGGGCTCTGCCAAGCCTTCATTCTCCACAGCGGATACTTTTTAGATTCGAGACAGTTCTCATCCACAACATCATATGATATTTCCCTAGCGAGAGTCCATTGTCTTCTGGCATTTCATTGAATTCTTCAGACTATTATGCGTCCTCAGTAAAGTCCGCTCAATTTAGCGCAAGCCGCTCCAGCAAAGTCAACTCAGCAAAGACAAGTCTTTAAATGTTCCCCGCGGAGTTCGGCAGTAAAAGTCGTATGTTTCCATGCAGAGTTCATCCAAGATGTTGTCCTTCAGAAGTTACCAGACTAGAATCTCCTTCGCTAGGTTTCTATGCCTACGAAATGCCTTCCAGGCTCTCATGCCTAAGCCATACAATAGCCCATTTGAATTCCCAAAATTCTCTAGGTTCCTATACCTAAAACATAATGTAACCTACCTTTTTGTTCTTATAATGTTCCTTTTCGTTAACATACCTATCCTTGGGTTCTCATACCATCTTGAAGTTTTGGATTCCTATCCCTAGGTTCATAAACCCATAAATCATCTTGAGGTTCTCACACTCAATCTTTTGGTTTCTACACCATAATTTCTTTGGTTCATACACTATTAATCCTTTAGTTCCTACACCCTAATTCCTTTGGTTCTTATACCATTATTATTTTGGTTCCTACTTCATATTAGTTCTTCGGTTCATATACCCAGCTTTAAGTTTATATACTTCTTTTGGATCCCAATCCCTTAGAGTTCCTAAACTCCACCTTGGTTACCCCTTAGGTTGAACCTATATTTAGCCTCCTTTTTGTTGATGTTTTCCCTTAGGGCCTCTACCCTAAGCACAACTCCTTATATATCCTTTAGGTCATACCCTCAGCTTCTATGCACCTCCAGAAACATCTGAGGAAAGAATTCTCAGGTATGGTTTCTTTCTATGGCCGACAAGCTTCCTTACATAGTCTAATGTACTTTAAACGACCCTCCCCAATAGTCGACAGAATCTAAATTATTTCCGACGACAGCTCCTTGGCTTAGTCCCCTTGAGTCGGCTCGTGTCGCCATGGTCTTCAAGTTGAAATCTTCGATTGACCTGAGGGCTATAGTTTGACTTTCGCCTTGTCCAAGCCTCAGTCAAAGTGGGGACTTTGTAGACACCTCGTTCTGCACCTTCCGCCAAACACCCAGAGACGATTGGGCCACATGTTTAGCGTATGGTATGATTTTATGACATTTGTGAAAATTGTCGTGAAGTGGTACCTAAAATAGTCATATCCACCCCTTGGTCGTTATCAACGCGCCGATACACTCGTTTTAACAGTAATAAGAGTCCGTTTGGAGTCTGGGTCAAAAAGTAAAGAGTATGGATCCAATATACTCAGGGGGGGGGGGGGGGGTGAATTGTGTATGTATACTTTTTATTTTCTTAAAATACTACTCGACTTATTAAAGTTTATTAGGTAAACTCAATATGTCAACTAGTTATAATTCAAGTAAAAGCGAAAACAATAATAAAGAGATGACGCACGTGATTTTGAAGTGGTTCAGTTTCACAAAACGAAACCTACATCCACTATTCTCGATTAATAATTTTAGTAACTTACTACGGATTACAAAATCACTAATCTACTCGTACAACTGAACTTTAGTTGTAACTCACACGAGTATAACTAAATACTCATCTATCTTACGTTAAATAAGAAAGCTTTGTATTGTTCTTTGAATGTTCACACAATTGAACGAATAAGAACGAATCGTAATGCTATTATCCAATAACGCAATATTCAAAACAATTGATAATATAAAGGCACGACTTTTGAAAGTATTTAAAAACATTTAAGAACATTTTGCTCGATTTCTTTTAATGTGACTTGCGTTTTTTTTCTTTTCAAAAGTTGTCTTCTAATGATGATTAGTTTGTATATTTATACTAGAAAACTATTGTCAAACCCTACTAGCCGTCAACTAGGGTTCCAAACATGAAACCTAGACATGCCGCACGAGGAAGTATTTCGTGTAGAGTAAGTTACTTATCCTAAATATTCTATGATAATATTAATCATAAAATACCTTATCAATATGAATAATATCTATAAGAAATTGTATCTAGATCTAATATTATCAAATGGGTTAAATTGCCAAAAGATCCATTAGTCTTTTTTTACTAAACCCTTGAAAAATATTGGACAATAACTATCATTAGGGTTTGTAAAGAATGGCTTGAAAATCTTAGATAGCATGACAACCCTTAAGTTGCTTTACTAATCATTAAGTAAATCAATCCATCAATATATATTGTTAACTCGAACCACATAGTCAAATGTTAGAAATCGATTTATAAAATACATTTAAAACATTAACCTAAATTGTATCTTAGGTTTTATGGTCTAGAGTTATAGTTTAAGTTACTATAACTTTAAACTAATTAGGTAATGTTATAGTACAAACTACTACAACTTTACTTGACTCAAATTGTTTTAACATACCGTTGTTGAATAGAAACCTAAACTAATTAAACTATACTAGAATCTTCAGTTTAGGAGTCATCTTCTTCATCTTTATCTTTATCTTAATCGTCTTCTATTTTCTTGATCGTTTTGGAGAAGCTTGATTTTAAGTTGCAAATCTTGATTACAACGTTATAGTATATCCTACAATAACTTTCAGGCTTGGTCTTGTAGATATACTATCACAAATCAAATCTTGATAACAAGGTTATAGTACATCTTACTATAACTTTCAAGCTTGGTCTTGTATGTGAACTATCACATATCAACAAACGATTATACGACACAAGACTCCGAACATTATCTACACATACGACCATATTATAAAAACTTGAAACTCAATATTGTCCGAAAAATTCACCTTTTTTATTATGGCAAGTTTTGTATTTGATTTGATGAAGGTCTAAAGTTCCCTCTCAAACAAAACACGAAAACAGTATAATACGTCAAACCATGGATTTGCAATTTCAACCAAAGCTTAGCATCTAAGAACTTTAAGAGACTAAAGGTCATGACAAGAAGCAAGTTTAGGCACCTACTTAAATCAAGATGAGTAATCTTCCCCCTCTTGACATCATTGAAAAAGACGAGAAAAGACATAAAACAACTAGAATAACGTAACGGAAGGAATAAATAACCCTGCAAAATGCACATTATAAAAGGAGGATTATCAATGTCAAACACACAAAATAAAGATGTCAACAAACAAACCGAAAATAAGTCAACTGGGCCGAATTAACAAAATAAAGCCATCTGGGCCGAATTTATGTCGATGCCAAAAGGCCAAATAACATAAAGTAGTTCAAAGAAAACGGCAATAAAAGGTGAGATTAGAAATAAGATGGTCAAGGACGAGGGTGGTGGATGGGGTTTGGGTCAACATAACCGGGATGGGTTCGGAATTCAAGCGTATCCAAACGATCGAAACACGACCGAACATTGTTGGCTTGGGCAAGAAGGCATGTGTCAAAGTTAAGAACTTTGAGCGACAACGCATTGGTGGCAGCGAACACCTGAGCAACGTCCTCTCGCATAGCTCGTCCGTCCTTCATTAAAGAGCCACCCTGAGAAACAAGAAAATTTAAACGGGCCCCATGCCGAATTACTTCGTGGTGAAGATCAGACATGCTCCGCTCCATTTGTTTCAACCGCCCATTAACCCCTTTCATCCATGTCAAGACGTCGTCATTAGAAACACCATTTGATTGTGATGTCGTACCCAAACCCGAGACAAAATTTGCCAAAACGGAAGCTTGGGTCTCAAACTTTTCTGAAATTGATGCCATAAAAGCATCTAGTTTGGCACCCAACTCCGTTGGCACACTTCCCACTACCGGAGGAATCACCGGCACACCCTTAGTCCCAAAAACTAGCTCCAGACCATCATAAACAAGATTCATTAACCTCAAGAATTTATCACTCATAGAATCCCGACCTGCAACACCGTAACTTGTCGGGTCAACCACCCGCTTTACCTCTAATAACCGTGACAACCACGTGCCATAAAGTAAGTCATATGTAGTAGAGAATTTCTCTTTGGTGACCACAAAACTCGTCTGAATTATACGGTGAAAGACGGGTTTAGGAAGGCTCACTTTCTTTCCTTCTAGCCAAGACTGAACGGTAATCAACTCGTAGCTAGAGGCCTTATCCCAACCACCTTTGCGAGGAATGATGGTATTCCAAAGAAAGTTAAAGAAAAACTTAATTTTCGGAGAGAAGGAACTTACAAGAACGTCACTGTTCCCCAAGGAAGATGGAGCAAAATACTTTTTAATCACAAGCTTTTTCGAATCCTCCCTTGTTCCTTATTATTGACTCGGGTTTATCTCGATCCCATCATAAAGGACTGAGAAATCAAAGCAAAAATCGGCAATGGTGATAAAAACATTGGTACCATTCACAATCGCATGCAAGTTTCCATTTTGCACCGAGACAGTGGCGAAAAATTGGATTACCTCGATGGATACACAGGCCTTGAGAACCGACTAATGTGTTCCTACCCTTGGAACTAAAGAAATGCGTCAAAGAACCTAAAGGCCTCAATTGATTGTGCCAAGAGGGAGGATAGAACCGACCACCATGAATGGAGTAGCGACAAACCTGATTAATCAAAATCCTCTCATTCTTTGTGAGATGGAGTTTGTCTAATCCGGCCAAAGTTGCATGAATTATAGCGGACCGAAATAGAGTCTGTTTAATTCCATCACGAACCACCACTTTTGGGCCCTCTTCGGCCAGCTCAGGGACACAAGAACTGCTCTCACCGACCGCCTGCTTCTTACCCTTATCAATCTTACGACGTTTCCCTTCCGTGCTTGCTTCTCCTCGGTTATGATCGGGATTTTTGGTTTTGGGAGGAGATGGGTTGGTCATTGGTGATTGAGAATAAGGGTTGCATGTGGATCGTGGAGTGGCTCGAGGTGATGATCGAGTTACTGGTTTAGAGGCTATGGTAAAAAGATGGAGAAGGAGATGAAATTTTGAGTTTGAGATTGAGTGTTGGTAAAATAATTGTGTTGGGAGTGGTGTGATGTAACGTGAGGGTGAGGGGTTATTTATAAGGGTAATAATTAGGGTGAAGGAAGTTGGGTAGGAGACAACTATTGAAGATATGGTAAGATTTCCTTGTTTTTTTTATTATTTGGAAATATATAATATGGTAATTGAAATCTAGGGTAAACTGATTGAGATAATATTTTCGGTAGAGATATTGTGAGAAGATAGTTTGAGATATGTTTATGATTGACACAATATCTAATATGCAGACAAAATATTCTCAAGATATAATAAATATTTGACCAAAAGATATTCTCGCAACAATTATACGGATACAGACATACAATTTCGTCTAATTCTAATCAATATTTGGGATGGAAATAATTATGATAAGTTAAGTTCCACCGATTAAACAAATTTCCAACCGCAAATTCACAAAACGTTCTCTAGCTAGGGCTCTTGTCAGAATATCCGCCCATTGTTTTTCCGTACTACAAAATTCAAGTATAATATTGCCCTTTTCTACATTGTCTTTAAGAAAATGGTGTCGGATATCAATATGCTTAGTACGCGAGCGTTGAGCGGGATTTTTTGAGATTATTATTGCACTTGTGTTATCACAATAAATAGGAATGCATCCAAGATTTAACCCATAGTCAGATAATTGTTGCTTAAGTTATAAAAGTTGAGAACATACTAATGCGGCAGCAATATATTCAGCTTCAGCTGTCGATAATGCAACCGAATTATGTTTCTTGGACCCCCACGAGATGATACATGGTCCAACAAAAGTAGCGATTCCTGACATACTCTTACGATCAAGAGAACATCCTACAAAATCTGCATCTGAATAACCTATTAGATCGAAATTACACTCCATAGGATACCATAAATATAACTTTGACGTTTCGAGTAAATATCTCAGAATTCTCTTTACTGCTTTAAGATGGGACTCCTTAGGACTTGATTGATATCTTGCACAGACACACACACTGACTATGATATCGGGTCCACTAGCAGTTAAATAGAGAAGTGATCAAATCATACCACGGTAAACCGTTTCATTTACGAACTTACCATCTTCATCTTTGGACATTTTTATATTTGTATCCATGGGAGTTCTCATTGGATTACTTTTATCCATACCGAATTTCTTGAGTAGTTCCTTGATGTACTTTTGTTGATGTATTTTAATTCCTTCGCTCGTCTGTTAGATTTGAAGTCCTAAAAAGAACTTAAGTTCTCCCATCATGCTCATTTCAAATTCCGAAGTCATTAGATCTGAAAAATACACGCATAAATGCTTATTAGTTAAACCAAATACGATATCATCATCATAAATTTGAACAACTAAAAGATCTGAATCCTCGGTTTTAAGAAATAGGGTCTTGTCGATAGATCTTCTTCTAAAATCACTTTGAAGTAAGAATTTTGATAATCTATTCTACCAAGCCCTTGAGGCTTGTTTCAAACCATACAAAGCTTTATCTAATTTATAAACATGGTTTTGAAACTTGCTATCCAAGAAATCAGAAGGTTGCTCAACATAAACTTCCTCTTCCAAATAGCCATTAAGAAATACAGCCTTAACATCCATTTGGAACAATTTCGTTCCATTGTGAGCGGCAAAAGCTATTAATAAACGAATAGCTTCAAGTCTAGCCATGGGAGCGAAGGTTTCATCGTAATCGATCCCTTCTTGTTGATTGTACCCTTGTACAACCAATCTGGCTTTATTTCGAATTATCACTCTCGTATCATCTAACTTATTTCTATATACCCATTTAGTCCCAATGACCGAACGATCTTTTGGTCTAGGAACTAGATGCCAAACTTTGTTTCTTTCAAATTGTTAGAGTTCTTCTTGCATAACAATAATCCAAATTGGTTCAGCAAGAGTTTCTTGGATATTCTTAGGTTCAATTGTCGAAAGAAAAGAGTAGAAAGAGCAAAAATTATTCAATAATCTTCGAGTTTGTACTCCTTTATTTAGACTTCCAAGAATAGTTTCAATGGGATGAGAATTCTTATATCTCCATTTGAAATTATTGAGAGGCATGTTGTCATCTGAGCTTGGGCCTCCATCTTTAGATGATTGTGGGTCACGATTCATTCCCCCTGAGTTCAATTCTGGGGTTGTACTAGAATTATGTATAACATTAGATTCTGTACATTTATTTGAACTTGCTTTATTAGGTATAACTTCATAGTTCAAGATCTTGCTTTGAGAGGAGTTTGTAATATCATCAACCATATTCTCAGCTCTTTTCCCTTTATCATCTTTGGATTTATCAAGCTCATCATGTATACCTTCGATCTTAGTCTCATCCTCACTCAATTTTGGAGGATCATCTTTTGATAACAGAAAATCTAGTTTGGCTAGATTTTACTCATCATCCTGTTCAGCCTTACTAAACATGTTAATCTCATCAAAAACAACAAGTACACTTTCCTCAATTTAAAGAGTTCACTTGTTAAATACCTTATAGGCCTTGCTATGATTTGAGTAACCAATAAAGACAGCTTCGTCACTTCTAGGATCAAACTTGCTCAATCTATTTTTACAGTTGTTGTGAAAAAAGCATTTGCTCCCGAAGCAACGAAGGTGATAAATATTGGGTTTCCGTCCTCTAAGATGTTCGTAGGGAGTCTTCTTGAGAATGGGTCTAATCATAGCTCGGTTATGTACATATCAAGTTGTACTAATGGCTTCTGCACAAAAACTTCGCGGCAAACCACTGCATAAAAGCATAGTGCGAGCCATATCTTCTAGTGTCCTATTCATACGTTCAATAACACCATTTTGTTGCGGGGTTTGTGGTGAAGTGAAATTATGCCCCACACCATTTTCCCTACAAAATTCTATAAAATCTTGGTTGTCAAATTCGGTGTTGTGATCCGTACGAATAGAAACTAGCTTAGGTTTGTATTTATTTTGGACAGCCTTCATTAGAACGAAGAATTCCTCATAGAAACTAGCTTAGGTTTGTATTTATTCGGTGTTTCGTCTTTAGAATGGAGGAAAATTGGCCAAACGAATCTAGAGAAATCATCAACTAGTACGAAAACATACCTGGATCCTCCTCTACTTCTTACCTTCATTGAACCGAATAGATCCATGTGTATGCGTTCCACTGGTTCATTTGTGATTACTATTCTCTTTGGTTTGAAAGACGATCTTACATGTTTGCACCTTGCACGCGTGTCGTATAACTTATCTTGATCGAACTTGAGTTTGGGTAGTCCATCAACCAAGTCCCATTTAAGCAACTTACTTAAAATATAAGAGATGATATGAGCAAATCGTTTGTGCTAGAGGTAAGGATCATTTAATGTAGCTTTAATGCATGTAAAAGTGTTAGCAGGAATTGCCTTCAAATCAACCATATAGACGCTATTCTTACGTTGTCCTTCAAGTAAAACACTACTAGTTCCCTCAATAATAATCCGACACGTATCAGAATGAAAACGACTTTATTTTCTTTGTCGCATAATTGAGATATACTAAGAAGGTTGTGCTTAAGACCACTAACTAGATACACATCATTAATAGCATGAGATGTAGATATGCCGATCTTACCAACAACTTTAACCATTCCTTTCTTGTCATCCCCGAAAGTTACCTTTCCACCATCAAATGATTTGAGTGAAAAAAACAACTTTTTATTACCCGGTATGTGCCTTGAGCATTCACTGTCAAGATATCATAGATTATTTTCTTTCACTACAACCTGCAAGATAATTTAAAGACAGTTTTTAGGTACCCAAGTTAGGTTGGGTCCTTCAATGTTAGTATCTTTAAAGATCATATCTTTTCTAACTCATATTTGTCTTATTATCTTACGTTTGACTGGTAAATGAGGTTCAGAAGGAATTGCACTTCGTTTTGGTTTAGGTTGAGTTTTTAGGGTACATTTAGGTTGAGTATCTTTCTTAGGTTTTTCTTTGGTATGGACAAACTCCATATCATAGAACCATTGATATTTATAATTCCTAATACTCTCGTGCTCAGATACTATATTTGACTTTTCATCATCGTCAGAGATGTCTATGGTTTCAACAGATTTGAATTTTTTTGCATCATCTTGAGCATGTTTAACACAATTTATACGTGCATGACCTGAATGACCACAGTAATCACAAATCAAATATTCAGGTAGATTAACATACGTCCTTTTTCGAAAATCCTTTTTCAGAGGGAGTTGGTTTACATTTTGAGTGATCCTTACGACTATAACATTC
>JAOWBH010164170.1:0-11056 GCA_028566215.1 Silene coronaria
CCGCCCCACCGGATGAAACTCTAGACCCGCACCCGCACCCGCCCCCGCCCCCGCCCCATTAATCCACCACCTAGCTATGTCTTATTTTTTCTCGTTACATTTTTAAATAAAACTAGTGTAGAACCCGTGCAATTCTTGCACGGTATTTATAGATTTTTTTTTTTAATTAGTATATTTTTTTGTTATCAATAACTCATTAATATTTCACATTTCTCATAATTGTATTTTGAATTAAGAAACAAAAAGTTAAAACCGGAAAAATTAATTATAAGAGTTGGTTAATATTATAAAATTTGTATTTTAGTGTTTTTTTAATAATACAAAACTAATCATGAATAATATCATTTTATAATTTTCTTTCTCAAATTTTTTTGATAAATTTTTTTGCCACAAAACTACTACTACTACTACTACTAATAATAATAATAATAATAATAATAAGTGTATAAGTAGTATTTTACATTAATTTTTAAAGCTAATAATAATTAATTATAATAATTTTTTAATTAAATTTTATGAATAAATGTATATAATAAGCATTTATTACTAATAATATGGTTTTCTTATTTAGATTGTGCATTTTGGAGGGAAAATTTTAAGGAGGTTTAATCTTTTAGTATATTGAGGAAGTAGTTTAGTCATTAAGAACATTATATAAGGTCACAACAATATATATAATTATTTTTCATAATTGGTAGGTAGGCGGGTTTTTGGCGGGTAAAACGTAAAACTCATCCCCGCCCCATCACCCACGGCGGGTAGTATTTTTGCACCCGTACCCGCCCCGCCACCCGCGAAAACTTTACCCATACCCGCCCCAACTGGGCCGCACCATACCCGCTCCGCTGGCATCCCTACATGCCTACATGGTAAGACTCTCCATTTGTTGACGTTTATGATACGGTGAGCAGTTGCTCATGGATCGGAACGACTCATTAATCACGCCAACAAAGTGGACATGGACAAAGTGGACTCGTCTAAAAAACCGCGAACCCATATGTCCGTGGGCAAAAAAAAAAAAAAAAAAATACTAACCTGGCCCGCATTTGACTGCCCCTATTTTAGTCTATCGGTATTGTTAGGTAGGCAAGCAGTAAAAAAATTGAATTAACATGACTTCTACCGAACATTTTCCATTAACATTACCTTTAAAGACGAAGACTTTGAAAATTAAAATCGACGACTTAAAAGTTTAAAACCAACGAATTCCTCATAGTCAGCTTTAAAAATTTACATGACTGCGCTCCCCAAACAGACTAAATAATCAATCATACATTGATTAGTCGTCCGAGGATCTTTCCTCGGACTCACCTTCGAGGCCAGTAACTATATAATTTGTGTCGAAACTCCACTTTTCAGGCCTTAATGGTTCTTTCCGAACAAAATTTATTCACTTTACATATTAACTAAGAAAAGATCTCAAGATGCATTTGTAGGCATACCTCTCTGCCGCTGAACTATGCATTTGTTCATCGGAATTACTACACCAATTACAGTCACTGAGCGAGTGGAGAAACACTACTCGGTCTATTCGTACGATCCTTTTTAATACAGATTAAGAAATCTAACAGTTTAACATTAATAATAATTGTATGATCCTTTTCAATACAAATTTGAAATAAAACGGTTACATATCATATAATTATTATGAAAAATGAGGTTTCTTCCAACATCCAACTTTGGCTATAATTTCCTTAACTTATTCACATGATCCTGTCTTTGATGCTGTCAAGGAGCCGGAAATAGGCATGCCGCCAGGATGTTTTGATAACTAAAGTGCCACAAACTCCCCAAAATCCAACGATAAACCCAAGCACCACACTTATGTATAGTCCAAGGAAAAAACCAAGCTCCTCATCCTTGTTGGGTACATTGGAGGGCCCTCGATCTTTCAAACAACTTGGGAGTGGCGCGCCACAAAGCCCCGGGTTTCCTGCATACGATGAAGCATCAAAGCTCTGCAATTGAGTACTAACTGGAATTTCCCCGGACAGGTTGTTGTTCGACACATTCATGACATCAAGAGTAGTTAATTTGGATAGGCTTATTGGAATTTCTCCGCTGAGATGGTTGTTTGACAAATCAAGAAACTCTAAAGCTGTCAAGTTTCCGATTTCTATTGGAATGTTACCACTCAAGTTGTTTTCAGACAAGTCTAGGGCTCCTAGTGCAGTAAAACTCGATATTCCATTTGGAATTTCCCCGCTCAACTTGTTACTTGAAAGATCGATATATATTTAACAAATCTAATCGTATTTTTGAATCTTTGCTCCTCCCTTTTCCATGAAACAATCACACTTTCAATTCTAGTTTCAACAATTCCATAATCACTGAAATATTCTTCATCAAGTTCAAAATTATTTGTCTCCTTCATCGCCATAAAAGTAACAATGCAATTGGGAATTACACCTGAGATGTGATTAATTGCAATGTCTAATATTTGGACATACTTGAGTTGGCAAATACTTTCAGGTATCTCTCCAATAAATTGGTTTTCTCGAAGGATAATTGTAGTAAGACTGAAACAAGAATTACCCACCCATGAAGGTATGTATCCAGTAAATAAGTTGTATCCTAGATTTAGGATCCTCAAGGATGCCAAACTCTCAAATGCAGCCGGGAATGGCCCAGAAAAGCTATTGTTATGTAGGTGTAAGAAACAAAGACTCAACAAGGTACCAAAGGTTTCCGGAACTCCTCCCGAAAATTTATTATTTTCTAAGTGTAGGCTTTGTAGTCCGCTAAAATTCATCCAACAATCTGGAAGCTCCCCAGAAAATAAGTTATTTGACAAGTCAAGGTCTGCTAAAGAATTACTCGTATCAGTGGGACACAAGATATAAGAGGAGTCAGAAAACCTATTATCATTAAGGCATAACGACCTTGTGTTTGCAAAGCCTGATGGTACAACACCTTCTAAGAGATTTGAACTCAAGTCTATTGCCATAACATTTGATATATTTGGTAGATTTGGGAGCATTCCGTAGAACTGATTATTTGACATGTTTAAGAATTCAAGATTGGATGACAATGAGTTCCAAAAGGAAACCGGAATGCTGTCCGAAATGCTCGTATTTGAAACATCAAGAAATGAGAAATTTGTTTGCAACTGAAGCCACTTTGGAAACCGCGGGCCTAACTTGCATGATCGCAATTGGATTACCTCTAGCTGAAATGGAGGAATCCAATCCTCCTCAATGTTTATCACCAATCTCTGGTTATCTGACAAGCTTAGTTGACGTAAACTTACGAGGCTTGAAAATAAAGTACTAGTAAGTGTACCTTCTAAAGAATTGGAAGAAACATCTAATATTTCAAGCATGGTAAGTTGTCTTATACCTGAACTAATCTCACCGTTAAGATGGTTAGCGCTAAGGTATAGTTCTCTCAAAGACGATAATGAGCCAATATCATCTGGAATGCCACCCCAAAAACGATTAAAACTCAAATCCAGTATTAACAGTGCTTTGTTACGACACTTATTAACTAAAGAATGAATAACCTTACTTAGCTCATCGTTGAAGTTATTATGCCCCAAGTAGAGGTGTTCCAAGTTGCATAATTCACTAATGATTTTGATTACACTTCCCTGAACTGCACTATTAGAAAAGGAGAGATATGAAAGGGAGTGTAAATTCCCAATTTCGCTTGGGATGGGACCTTTAAAATTATTAGAGGATAGATCAAGATACGAAAGGGAGTGTAAATTACCAATCTCGCTTGGGATAAGACCTTCAAAATTATTAGAGGAAAGATCAAGATGTACAAGTTGGGCAGTGATTCTAGGTAAGTTGAGTAACCAATGGAATATTGAACCGTTGAATGAATTTCCAGAAAGGCTTATTTTTTCGAGAGCGGCAGAGGAATTAACATATGAAATTGATGATGGAATTTCTTGAGAAAGTTGACAAGAGTTCATAGAAAGAACACGTAATGATGGTAAATTATTAATAATTGCTATCCAATTCCTATCTTCGCTAAGATGCGCGAGACTCAAATCAAGATATCTCAACAAAGTTAGCCGAGAAATCCACAACTAACTTTGCTCGGGAGCATCATGATAAGCATGAGATAAATCCAAAGTTGTTAACTTAGACAGATTACCCAACTGATGGGGTATTTTTCCATTAAACTGATTATAGCTTAGTATTAGTAGTTGTACATTTGTAAATATTTTCGTAATATTGCTTTTTATTAGGCTAGAGTATCTCATAAATATGGTTTGATATTATCTTGTATGATTTGTTCACACTTGTAACTCTCCTATATATACTATATGCCTAATGGAATGACCCTTTGAGGGATTCACTTATTTACATGGTATCAGATTCTTAGGTTATTTCTCTCAAAAAAAAAAAAAAAAAAATATACAACAGTCGTCCTTGTCACCATTGTGCTACGACCATGACTGACGACGGCAAAGGTCAAAGCTCCGGCAAGCCCGGACTCCATCCCGTTTACTCCGTTAATAACATACTTCATAAGGTTCGTATGTTAGACGGCGTGAAACTAACCTACTCTTCGTGGGTTAAGCTTTTTACTCTTCATGCTCGCGGGTACAAAGTCTCTCATCACATTGACGGTACTCGCCCTCCGGCTACAACTGATCCTAATTATACGGACTGGTGCGAAATCGATGCGCACGTTCTTCAATGGATTTACGGATCAATTTCCGACGACCTGCTTCTCCGAATTCTTGAGACCGAATCCACGGCCTATGAGGCATGGTCCCGTCTCAAGAACCATTTCCATAATAATAAGGGGTCGCGGGCCGCAGCTTTGGAGCATGAATTTACGAATCTTTCGCTTGCTAAATCTGCCTCCCTGGATGAATATTGCGAAAAGCTTAAAGATGTCGCCACCCAACTCTCCGATGTTGGAAGCACGGTTGATGATCAACGGTTGGTGCTCCAATTGGTTCGCGGTTTGCCGAGTGATTGGGACACGGTTGGAGTGTATATCAATCAGACCATGCCCACCTTCGAAAATGCTCGGAGCATGCTTCAATTAGAGCAACAACGAAGGTCTGCCCAGACTGAGGAAACTAGTGCCACGGCATTAGCAGCCCCTGCCGCCCCATCACCGCCTTCGACACCCACTTGGAACGACGGCTCTAATAATTCCACTCAATCGTCACGTAACAACGGAGGTGGCGGTGGCAAGAACAAGCACGGTAATAAGAGTAAAGGGAAAGGAAATAGCAACGGCTGGACTCGCGGCGACAATCAGGCTTCCGGTACACCTCGGCCTCAACAAACATGGATCGCTTCCCCGGTTCAGATTTGGCCGTCTCAGAACTGGACTCCTCAGTGGGCTCCGTCGCCGTGTCCTTATCCTGCGCAGCAAGGGTGGATGTCCCCGTGGCAGCAGCCATCCTGTGGGCCGTCGGTCCAGCGACCACGTGTTCCTGGTCTCAATGCCGCTGCAGGTCAGGTCTTTTTTACGGGGGATGGTGTCGAGACATCCACTAGTAGAAAAAACCCCTATTGCGTCAATTGAATTACGTCGGTCCTAAAAAACACGACGCAATAAGTACTCTTTTTTGGCGGGAATGCATTTTCGCCCTATAGTTACACTTAATGCGTCGCTTCATTGAAATAACTGACGTATATAATGCGTCGGTTATGTGCAAAACTGACGTTTTTGGTCAAATACATCAGTTGTTTTCTACAACTGACGCATAGTTTTACGTCATTTATAATTAAAACTGATGCAATTGCAAATGATATTTAATTGAAAAAAAAAGAACACTCATATACTGATATACCAATATACAATACACCCTTCTCTCAAAACTTGCCTATTACTTTCATCACCAAACCCTATTTCTGCCACTTCTCAATCGCCCCACCACACCACCACCACCACCATCACGCTCTGCTGCTACTTCTCGACCATCCCCCTGCGTTGGTTTGAAGGGTATTATCTCTATACGGAAATCCCTTCTTCGCCTTCCCTTCGTTCACTATAGTTGTGATTCTTTTCACACTTGATCGGTTTCAATCGAGTCACCCTTTTCGCCCTTCATCGGTTGATTGTGATTACTCGCTTTTCATGTGTGCAGGGATACAACCCTAAGTAGTCATATTTTGTTTTGTAAGTCAACTTCCTCTCCGCTTCAATTTTCGCAGTAGTTTTTTGCATATACCTTTTCTATTAAACTTAAGTTTTAATAATTTTTTGTTCAGTTAATCAATTGTAATTGATGTCTGAGTATCAAAGTTTCTGTAATTGATCGTGCCCCTTGTGTTGAGGTAATAGTTACTGCAATACGGCACCGTATTGGGTTAAAGAATGTAAAGTTGTGCTATCTAACATCCCAAGGTACAGCTGATAAATTGTAAACAAAGGGTGATTGAATCTTAGTATTACTCCAATCTACACCAACTACCCACATTTCAAAATTCGCCTCTCATATTTGTAGGGAGTGTAGTTTGGTGTATATTGAAGGGAGTAATTGTTTTTTTTATTGAGTAGTTACCTACTTTGGCTCTTCAATCGAGGTATTGCCGATTTACCGTCAATAATAAATGTTTATCTCTTTGTTTCTGAATTTGTTTCTAGTATGCCTTTGAAAATATTTCTCACGTATTCTAAAATTGCGTACAATCTAATGGGGCAGAGGAGTTAGTATGTAACTGGTCAATCTCTCATTGTTGACAAAAGTTTTTCTGTTGATTTACCAGGGCCCGCACAAGATGAAATATGGAAAAGACTGTTGTTACAGGCTTACTGCTAAAGATGTAATTTTTGTTGAATTTTGTTAATAAGGTATTGGTGGTGAATTTTAGTGCGGGCAGTGTGCCGAGATTCAAGAGCAATGGAGGTTATTGCTCTTTCTGTTTAGCATACTAGAAAAGAGCAATGCAGGTTATTGCTCTTCTGTTTTCTCCCTTCCTTCGTCACTCAGATTGTTTGCATGACTCAAGCATTTAATAAAATAACCAAATCAAAGTGACACTAATAGAAATTGGTAAAAATTTCAATATATTTGTGGGAAGATCAATCAATTGCAATTACACACGTCATATCTTTGCCGCCGGACCTTCCGATGCTAAGAGTTTTCTGTTTTTTTTTGTTATCACAGGATGTCAAAGGTGCTTGTGTCTCACTTAAGGTTCCTACAGATTTCTGAAAACATGATACTTTGCAGGTATATGAGTCTAATTGAGAGCTCTCAAAGCTAGGCTCATATATGGAAGTCCTAATATGAATCGCTCTGTGAGTTTTATTTGAATACATGAATCGCCTATTAGTATGGAATGAGTTTTCAGCAAGTCTGTGATTCACTTGGCTTTTGCATTTTGACATAGATTAAAGTTGAGATTCTGTCTGTATTTCATATCGTTGTATGTTTTTGTTTGTTTAAATCATCACATTGTCTGTGATTCCTCATTTACTCTCATTTATCATGTTAGGGATTAGGGATTTAGTTATTTTATCATGTTAAGATACTGAGGGCTAGAGTTTTTCAATCAAATTTCAGTTGAATTGGATTAAAAAGATGATACGATCTTGGTCAATTGTAAGATGGCTCTATACTATAAATCTCAGTAGAGTGTCGGAAAACAATGTAAAATGAAGAGATGAATAATAGAGGATAAAAAGCCACTTACTTTGATTATAATATGGTTCTATGCTAACACAACTGAAATTTTATTAAAATGAGTGGACTATGGATAATAATTAATTAAATTGGTGTTATTTTGTTTTGATTGTATAGATAGCAATTAAGGTTTCACTCATAAGATTGTTCAAATGATGAAAAGTGAGAGATGTGGGTCAGGTCCTATAATCCTATCTCAAAATTACTAATTTTAGATTTCTCATCTGATATTATTTACATGTTGAAGCATAAGTAGTCTAGATCCTGCAATTTATTGTTGTGATTGCTTTGGGCCGTTTTACCATAAAGTGGGTGATAATGGACTAAATAAGGTTCATCTCTCCACTGATACTCCGAACAAATCTTGTTGAACTTGATCAAATTATTGTATAAAGATAATGTAGATGTACTGGTTCGTCACTTATGTATTTTTTATGGATTTGTGGGAATTAGTTCTCACTTAGATAACATGTTTTGTTAGATTCATAATGAATATGGGTAGGAGGTTAAGGAATTCGGAGTAGCTAGTGAAGTTTATATAAATCGGGCTGCAAAAATGGCTGTTAAATTGAATACGAGAGTATGGCTGATGTCTAAGGAAGGTGATACCCCTGATCCTATAGTAAGTAATATTCCATTTTATTTTAAACTTCAAATTTACATAAGTTTAGTTAAATGTTTCTAGTTTTCTGTTTATGACATTATAACTTGATTTTTGTATAGTGCATTCTACTTTTGTATTGTTTTTAGATAAATCAAACAAAGTAATGGTGTGGACTGAGGTTTGGCGTAGATGGTAAATCTTAAACATTGTGGCTTAATAATTATGATTTTTTAGCGAGTCTTTTATGAGACGGTCTCACAATCTCACCATCCCGACTTTTTATATTTTGTTCAGTTATTTTACAAGAGGGTTAAAGGGTTTGGTGTCCAGTATAATTTGTTTGAGTAACTTTTTCATTCATCACTCAAGTCTGACATGTTTTAAATTCACCTACTCAGTTACCAAATACCTTTCATAATTCTGGTAACAAATATCATGATCTAACCTGTTTTAAATCTGGTAATCCCATTGTGGCGAATATTATTTAATAGTTTAAGATACCGCTTCTGAAACAGAATCATTGTATATAACTAAACTGTTGTTTTGGTCTGTATGTAGGTTCTTCAACCTCAATATTGAACTGCGAGTGCATACCAGGATCAACATGCATATCACTCAATGATTATTTTTGTGACCTGGTCTAGAGTTTGCTATCAGGTAGATTGGATATTCTTCGATAGGGTCAACTGGTCAAGGCGTTTAGAGTAGATTGGGTTGCCAGGTGATCTACGTATTCATCTACTACTCCGATTGAGCACTCTTGACTTGAGTATGTCCGTTAATGATGTTGAGTTGTGTTAGGTTTGTGGTATCGAGTTTAGATTGATATATAGTTTTATAAAAGTTTACTAGATGTTTAGAGAACATTTAGTATAGATTAGATTAGTAACTAAGATGTTTGTGGTGTTATTTATACTGATTGTATTTGGAACGTCCTTGGGTTGAACAAGATGTAATGTTTTTATATGTAATATATTAGTGGTTGGTTGGATATCTTGTTGTAGGTTTTAAGTTATGGCATTTAGATTATCAGTTTTATGGGTAGGTGCTGCCGAAATTTCGGTAGCAAATTTTTATATAAAAATAATAATAATAAATTACGTTAGTTGTTGAATGAAATGACGCAAATGAATTGGCGTAAAAGTAATAAGTAATTACATCGGTTCTGGAAAGAAATGACCCAAATAGTAATAAGCAATTGCGTCAGTTGTATAAGGAACTGAAGCAAAAACACATGTATATGCGTCGGTTTCACTGACTATTTGCGTCTATTGTTCGATAACAACTGACGCAAAAGACCAAGTATTTGCGTCGGTTTTTATATACAACTGACGCAAAAAAAATACCTTTTGCGTCGGTTTAACACCTGACGCACGATCAAAAACATCCCCTCGATATACGTCGGTTACCAACTGACGCAAAAGTGCCTCTATAAGCGACACAATAGGGGTTTCTTTCACTAGTGTACTTCTCTAATGCCAAAGCCCCTTGATTTCTATCCCTGCAAACTTTTTGCCAACTGAAGAAAGTCATCTTTCTGTGAGATTCAGCCCCCCAGAGAAACTTCCTGCATACTTTCTCAATATCCTAAACAATGCCCTTAGGCAGAATAAGGCAAGCACACCAGAAGGATTCAATACCAAAAATTACTGAGTTCAGTAGTTGAACCCTCCCAGCATATGGTAATTGCTGACTAGCCCAAAACCCCAGTTTCCCTTTAATCTTGCTAAGCAAAGGTTGGAACATGTCTCTAGTTAGTCTAGAAGAATGAAGAGGAATGCCAAGATACTTGAATGGAAAAGAATCCTCAACATAACAAGTAGCATTAATTATCAAGTTCTTTACATCCTCCCCCACCCCTGCAAAGTAAATGTTTGTCTTGGCAGGATTGGGAGTGAGCCCAGAAAACCTAGAAAACACCTGGAGGGATCTTTGACAGCAGTAACAAAAAAGTATTTCTCATATATAACAAGAGGTATTTCTCATATATAACTAGAGGTACACATGAGTTTTCTTACAAGACAATATCCACTATGTTATACATTTCCTTAAAAACCTATTTATTGAGAGCCTCTATAATATCAACATGTATGGTAGAATGAGCTTTACAAAAAATAATACAACTGATGAAATACTTGATTTCATTGATCAAAGTAGCAAGGGGGACTTCGACACTTTCAAAAAGCCTCTTGTTCCCCTCCCTCCAAATGTAATACACCATAACACCAATGCAACTCTTAATCCATTTATTCTTCCAAAGATTCCTAGGCTTTCGCTTATGAGCCCAAAGGAGAATGCTATGGAGCTGCTGGTCTTGGATGTGCACTCCAGCCCAAGCAAGAAATGCTAGCAGAATCTGAGCCGAGTAACTGCATCTAAAAAATAAATGTCTAGAACTCTCAACGGCACATTTACAAAGATAACATCTATTAGGAATAGGCATCCCACATTTAATGAAAAGGTCTACAGTTAGCAGCTTCCTTTGAGTGTTAAGCATAAGAATAACTTTATGTCTGGGTAATAACCAGCCTCCTTTAATGGAACTATAACAAGCAAAGGAAGAAAGAGTAGGTCGCAAAAGATTGTAAGCAGTATTGACAGAAAATTTGCCATGGATGGTGCATTTGGCCAACAATCTCCTTGCATCATGTAGTCCTCCAACTTGTTCAATGAGTTTATTCCTAGACAGAATAACACCTCTTAGGCTTTCAGCATAGTATTCTTGATTTGACAGGTCCCAAATGGTGCATCTAGATAAGTGATAAGCCTTAATCCATTGTATCCATATAGAACCAGTTCCTCTGTCCAGATGCCATAGCCACTTGAGCATACAAGCTAGGTTCCAG
>JAOWBH010164191.1:0-11055 GCA_028566215.1 Silene coronaria
GAAGAGGAGGAAGAGGTCTTGAGGGTTCAACCTCTAATGCGGAGACAAATGCGAAAATCGACCTTTTAACCAAGAAGTTAGAGGAGATGACAAGGAAAGGGGTACTATCTCATTAGAGGTAAGTGTAGAATTCAGAGAAAAATGATTATATATCGGATGTACTATCTCATACTTAAGTTTTTGAGTTTATGTATATTTTTTCTGAGCTTCTTATAGTTTATAAGTTACATTTTAATTTTTTACCATCAAAACTAAAATTTAACGGACATATATTTAATGTTTTCGAATTCTATTATAATTTTTGAAGTTTAGTGTTTAAATAAACAAGCTCAAAAACTTTATAATGTAACTCATAATTTATAAAATAAAACTCAAAAATTTATTTATAAAGTTTAGAAATCTCATTTATTAAAGCAACAACTACAGTGCGAGTTGTCGCACTGTGGTTGAAAGTCAGCAAGTCAAAAAAGTTTTTCTTTTTCCTTAAATTTAGAGCCACTACCTCACTTAGGAATTAATTGCACAAACATACAAAATTACTGTATTGCAGAATATAATTGATCCCAACTAAATTACAACATTTATCCCAACTAAATTACAAAATTACGTATGTTAATTGAATAATTACAAAATTCTAGAATATAATTACAACATTACATGATACCTAAGTTTTTTACGATATAATATACAAATTACAACATTGATCTCAACTAAATTACATGACTATTAATTGCATAATAAAAAATGAGTAAACAATTAGTATAGAATATACAATTTGAATAATGCTACATAAAATAATACCAAACTGACTAAAATAGTAATTGAAAAGGTGTTAAAATTGGGAAAAAAAAAAACAGAAAAAGATTATGAAAGACCAATAAAAAAGGAGAAAAAAGCCTAACTTTATAGAAAAAATAAAACTAAGAAAAAAAGTGATCATGAAAAAATCGCACATACAATAATATCAATAATGTTTGGACTATGATCTGCAAAAACCAGAAATTATCTACAATCGTATTTATATGGGTGAGATTATATGGGGTTTGACATTTTAACTGGAAAGGTCGACTGACAAAGTGACAGAAGGAAGCGAGAGGGTGAGTTCTGTTTATTAGGGTGAATGGGCGATAATGTATATATATATCAGTATATACATGGCCGTGGGGAAGAATTTTTTATGGAAGTGGGTCATGGGCTCTTAGAATTTTATATGGGCTGGTTCAACTTCGTCTATTAATTTGTTATATGTATGTCCATTCTAGATAATGTTCCCATGTTAGCCAGTTTACGCACGAAGGCTATGAGTCAGGTCAAGTAAATTTTGAATCGAGTTAGGTTAAAAATAGGTTTGGGTCGGTTATAGTTTATGTCGAGTAATTTTTGAATCGAGTCATAATCAGGTGATATGTATATAGTTATTTTTTTTTTTGGTTTAATAATGAACTGGTATAGATCCCGCGTAATGCGCGGTACATATAGAGTACCTAATTTTCAAAGTGTTATTTATAATGTAAAACTAATTAAAGAGAATGAGTAAAGCTATGAAAGCCTGAAAGGTGTATTTTTATGAAATATACATACTTTTTTACCATAAAATTAAGGATTGAATTGTATAAATTATCTTCATTGATTTTAATTAATTTTTTGTTGTCACAAATTTAATGGTAAGTATGTGTCAAGTTATTCACTAAAGTTATAACTATTGCATTTAATGAAAAATTTACCAACGTATAGTTTATAGTTTAACAACAATTTTATTTTATTTTGATGAAAACAATCATAATTTTGAATTTAATTATAAGATTAAAGTCGAAATTATAAGATTATATTTTAATCAAAATATAATAATGCAAAGAAAGAAAGTTTTCTTGGTTTCTTTATTTAGACATGTATATTTGCAGGGAAAACTAAGAGAATTTTTATTCTCTTAGTACTACGGGAGATTGTTAATTTGTATAGACTTCGTATGTGGTTGTTATTCATTAGCTCCTTAATTTCGGACTTAATAAACCTAGCTACTTATCAATTTTTTTTTAAAAAGTTTGATAAATTTGATTAAAGTGTGTAATGAACCTTTAATTATAACGGCTATAATTCAAACAATAATCAAACCTACTACTCCCACTTCTTATATTATTATCTAAATTTTGAAATAGTGGGACATGCTAACGTAATTATAAGTTCAATCATAGAGTAGACAAAATATAGAGTTAAGTAGAGAATGACACAACATACTCTTATAAAAAAGCAGCTCTAACTACACCAACAATGTATGTTTTCTCAAAGCGTAAACCAATAAGTCTTGCTTCAGACGGTTTGAAATAAGACGGACTAAATATTACTATTTTTTTAATAGATATAATGTAATTATTTAACTAGTTTTAACCCCGTGCAATAAAATTACACGGGTATGTTTATCAGGTCATTAATTTCATGATTAATATTAACATAAATATTAGCGGATATATAAGAATTATTGCAAATTTATTTAATGTACAATATCTAATAATATTTACAATTCATGAACACATTGTCTATCTTTTAAGATGTCATATTTACGAAACTTATATTTACGAAACTTATATTACGAAACTTATACTTGAACAGTACTTTTGTATCATTCTGTAGAAATTAAATCAAACCATGTACGAGCGGGTCCCATATGCACAGGTTTTTTAAAAAAAAAAAAAACAAATGACCTTGATGACGTGGCTTCACTAAATGGCTGGAAATTCTTTTGTATTTAGGAAGATAAGATATACACTCATGTACCCGTCTTAAGAAAGACCGAACTCCGAAGCACAAAATGTACACTCTTCAGTATAAAATGAAACAGTAAAACAGTAAAACCCAACTCTATCCGTTGTCAATTCCCAATTTCCCACCATTAAACCCTAATTCCCAAATCTATTTCAATTCTTCAGGTATATTCATACTTCTTTGATCTTTACCTCTGTTCTATTTATCCTCATCTTCACATTTTATCGCCATTATTTTGATTAATTTATGATATGCTTTGTGTTTCAACTTCTAAGTATCCCATGCTCTCAAATATCAACATTTAATTGATTTCATTGATTATCGATTGTTTAAGCTGCCAGTTTTATTTCATAGTTAATTAATAGACGAATTCATAGTTAATGGTGAATTGTTGGATGAAATTTGGAAAATAATGAAGAATTTTGCAAATAATCTTGTAGAAATGGAGGAGATAGAGATAGAATAGGCTGATGGAGATCTCTAGTTCATTGTCGATTTTTCGGTAGCTAAATTCGGCATTTGGGTACATATTACAAGAAATATTGGATAATTGAATGGGTTATACGGATTACGGAGTAGTGGTTAAGATTCATTAATGGGGGATCGTTCTTGGGAGATATCTCGAAAAAAGTGCTTGGTTATGTAAGGAATCCTGCTGTGAGTTTTCGAGCTATCGTCATTATTGGGCAAATTAGAGTAAGATTTATACCTATCATAAGTTATACAGTATCAGTGGAAAATACAACAATTTACGGTTTGAGTGTTCATTGGTTATAATGTATACAATCGTCTGATATAAGTGAAATTTCTTTCGGTTAAATTTGATGACAACTTGATAAAATAACGCTTTGTTGATTGAGATGATTCTGTTATTAGACGTAGATGATTGATTGATTTTGAATTTGTCTATTGACACAAGAAGCTTGCTTTCTGTTGACTAGAAGATACAATCTGTGCTATGCTGTTATGGCCTCCATGTCTGAAGAACATTCGAAGCAATTGCAGGAGTTGAACAGCAGCATGCCTATTGACAGTATTAAATCGATCAACTGTCTCCCTGATGAGTTGTTAATAAATATAATAAATTTCTTGCCCACCAAGTGTGCCGTCATGACCAGTACTTTGTCGAGGAGGTGGAGCTGTCTCTTTAAAGAGGTTACTCGTCTGGATTTTGATAATTCACATTATCTATTCAACAGCCTTAGGGGCTCTTATCATGCGAGTTGTTTTGCGTTTAGAGCTTGTGTCTGCAAAATGCTGGACTGCTTGAAGTTGCCAAACCTGATAAGCTTTCGCATCAAAAGTTCTGCGTCATGTGAGCAATGTTTCAAAAGAAGTGTCCGTCTTTGGTTGGATGCCATATTAAGTCAAGGAATCCAGGAAATTGATCTGTGCATTGACGCTATAGTGGTGTTGCCACACTCTATCTTCACTTGCCAGACATTGTGTATTCTCAAGTTGACTATTAGCTTAACTCTTTCTCCTATTCCTGACACGGTGTGTTTGCCATGTCTTAAGATCTTGCATCTGGATTTATTTAGTGTTTTAGATGCGCATAGTATTAATCGGATTTTATCGGGTTGTCCTTCACTCCAAGAGTTTTATATGGAGCCACTTAGATGGGATAAAGCTGATGGGCTTTCCATTTTCGGGCCATCCCTTAGAAAACTGAAGCTAGGCAAAGAATATTCCTATGGGCGTCGTCCTATGGCCTTTGTTGCCGTTGTTGCTCCATTGTTGCAGTGTTTCCACTATACTGACAAATTAGCAGAACATTACTCCATTAAGACATCACATTATTTGGTGGAAGCCCATTTAGACACTTCCGGAGACTTTGACGATTTTATGGATCTGTCACCTGTATCTTATTCTGCACGTAATCTAGTTCAAGGGGTCTCAAACGTCAAGCGCTTGTTCTTGTCAGCTTATTGCATCGAGGTATTTCTTTTGCCAATGAACTTTGTATGAGATTGTCTCACATATAAAACTAACCCAAAACCTTGTGTAGTCTTCACTTAATTATGGTTTTAATTTTTGACCATATTATTTAAGTTTTTGTGTTTGTTTGCATCTATGTCCTTGTCCAAGCTTACTTATATTCTCACTCAGAGTTGCCTGTTTGGTTTCATGAAGGCGCTGGCTTTAGTTAAAGATGACTTTCCTATACTACGTAATTTAACTAAGTTGAAGATAGGTTGTTCTAGAAATCCACATTTCACTTTGCTGAGGTTGCTCAGAAGCGCACCTAATCTCGAAGAGCTTACTTTTTCACAGGTAAGTGACTAAACCCTGGATCATGGTGCTTACTTGTCAAGTTGTCATGGTGCTCACTTGTTTCTACTGAATATATGTATTAACAGTCGTTGTATTGTCCGTAGGGTTTCTTTCCTGTTGACTTCAAGGATAAAGACACGGTGCAGCAAGATTATTGGGGAAGAGGTCGAGCTGCTCCTTTGTGTTTGAAAACTAACCTTAAGGTGATTGAGATAGATCATTTTCTAGGCTTGAAAGACTAACTAAGGATAGTCGAGTATTTTCTTAGCAACGGCAATGTTCTAGAACAACTGATTATACAGAAATGGGTGGGAAGCAAAGCGAAGTTTAAAGTGAGGAAGCAACTGAAGAGGTTGTCAAGGCGCTGGAATAAACGTGTGAATTTCACTGAGCTATTTCTTTGATAATTGTTATTGTGAAAAGGTTACATCCCTAGGAATCCTGCTCTGATTTTTCGAGTTATCATCTTTTTACCTCTCTAGAGTAAATTAAGTATGACTTATAGGAACTTACATTACGGAGGGAGTGCAACGTTTATGTGGGTAGATTCATTACTTGTATTCATATAAGTATTTGTAAAACCCCATCTTTGTATAACTGATGTTGATTCTATTATTAGCAAGTGGACGATTGATTAATCTGTGAACTCATCCGTTCATTTAAACAGCTTGTTTTATGTCGATTGGAAGATACAACCTGCGCTATACTGCAATGGCCTTCGTGTTTAAACATTTGAGGCGAATAAAGGAGTCGAACAGCAAGTTCTTGTTGACAGAATTAGCAGTCTCCCTGATGAGCTACTAATAAATATACTCAATTTTCTGCCCATCAAGTATGCCGTCATTACCAGTATTTTGTCGAGGAGGTGGAGTTCTCTTTATAAAGAGGTTACGCATTTGGATATTGATGGTTCATTTTATTATAGGGAGAGCTATGCTGCTTTTAAAGTTTTCATCTGCAAAATGCTGGACTTTGCGAAGTTGTCAAACCTGATAAGATTCCGTATCAATTTTGAGAGATGTCTCTTTTTAATGGTCGGTCATTGGTTAGATGTCATCTTGTGTCACAGAATACAGGAAATCAATCTCTGTATTCAGACACCTTTTAGGCTTCCAGATTCAATGTTCGCTTGCAAAACGCTACATATTCTCAAGTTGACTGAATGTTTTGCTGTATTGGAAATCCCTGATACTGTGTGTTTGCCATGTCTTAAGATCCTCCACCTGAAGAAATTTAGGATTTTAGACGCAGACGGTATTAGTCGGATTTTCTTAGGATGTCCTTTGCTCCAAGAATTTCTTATATGAAGCCTCTTAATTAGCATGAACCTGATCAGCTGTCCATTTCTGCGCCATCTCTTACCAAACTGATCCTCGGCAAGGGACGCTTGCCCTGTCAACCTCTGGCCCGTGTTGCCGTTGTTGCTCCGTTTCTGCAGTTTTTCCACTATGAAGACAACTCAGCAGAAAGCTACTCCATTAAAACATCAAATTATTTGGTAGAAGCCCATTTAGGTATTTCCATAGTATTTGACGATGTTAAGGATCTATCACGTGTATCTCATACTGCTCGTGATCTGGTTCAAGGGGTCTCAACTGTCAGGTGCTTGTTCCTGTCAGCTGATTGCATTCAGGTAATTTTTTTGCCAATGCACTTCATATGAGAAGGTCTCACACCCAGTCTTGGTTTTTGTGTTCGTTTGCATCTTCTGTAACTCGTAAATGATCCTTGGCTTTCCTGTTTCATGAAGGCGCTGACAGCGGTTCAAGATGAATTGCCAATTCTGCGTAATTTAACTAAACTGAAGCTAGGCTGTTCTAAAAATCCGCATTTTACACTGCTGAGGTTGCTGAGAAGTGCACCTAAACTAGAAGAGCTTATCTTTTCGGAGGTCAGTATCTAAACCAGGACCCTGCAGACTGCAGAGTACTTTCTTGTTCCTACAGAATATGTATTTACATCTATGATTTCTGACACTAGAGACATTTTGACACTGTTTGTTGTGTTCTGTAGGGCCTTTTTCCTGTTGGCTCTACGGATAAAGACACGGCGCCACAAGATTACTGGGGAAGAGGTCAAGTTGTTCCGTCTTGTTTGACAATTCGCCTTAAAGTCATCGAGATAGAACATTTTCTAGGCTTGAAAGAGGAACTAAGAATAGTAGAGTATTTTATTTGCAGCAGTCGTAAACGGCTGCACATACAGAAGTGGAAGGGGAGAAAAGGGAAGTTTAAGGTATGGACACATTTAAAAGACGTTCGCAAAGCGTTGGAATAGATATATATTCTGTACGGGTTACATCTAGGCGGAGATTAGCAATCACGGGTAAAAGAATATATTTAAGAACATTTATGTCACTCGTAAAAACAAAATAAATTATACGGAGTATTGTATATGTATATGGTTTACGTAAACTCTACAAGGTAAAGTTATTTGTGAACGCTAGAGGTTCCAAACCCGATGTGTCATGGACACTCCCTACCTGAAAGACCGCAAACTTTTACATGGCATGGTTTTAGAAATCGCCTTATGCTACCAATAACTTTCTTGTAAGACATTAAATATATTTCACTTACATGAATAAAGACAAGTCTTTTGCTAATGTCTATGAATTTCATTTTCTCTTTTCTAAGAAAGTGGTAGCTATTTTACCCTTCTTAAACTTAAGACGGATATTAAGACGGATAATGTCCGTCTTAAATAAAAAATTGTTTTATGCTATTATCTAATCAACTAATTGATTTATCAAGATTTATCATTTTATCGTGACACAATTTTGAGAAGTAGGAGGCTGCATTTGTGATGAAAGCATCTCTAGAGGGTTGTGAATGTGCGACGGCTGGTTTTGAGTTAAATTCTGAATTGATTCCTAACATTTGATTGTTGTACCAAAACCAAAAAGACAACAATTGACTAGGACAACCTGACAAAATTGACCCGACCCGACACTCAAATTCAAGACCGAACTTGACTCGAATCCGAATTGACCGACACAATTTAACACAGCCTGAATGTTTATTATTGCAAACTGATTACTTATGCAAATAACTTTATGTTAGTTGATGCGTACCCGAATGAGCCAAACTGACCCGAATTTGCAGAGCTGAAATGAACCAACCCGACCTTAATCGAACCTGTTGGACCCGTTTCATAAATAACATCTTAAGACCATCCCCAAGCAAGGGTCGACTTAATCGGGTCACGACCCCGTTTTACTCTTAATCACACCTTATAATCTTGACCCATTTTCACCCTCACAAGCAGAATGTCACGACTTAAGTCATTAACACAATCATTTTCAACTTCCCAACATTTTCAATCATTTTCCACATTATCTACCTCACCAAAATCTCTATTTTACTTTAATACGAAGTATCTACTAACAAATTACCAATAAATTAATAATCAAATTTTGTAAATATCTTAATAAAATAATAATTAGTTCAACATGGTACATATTTTAATTTTATTTGGTACATTAAGAATTTTTTTTAAAAATAGAACGTTGTAAATATTGTAATGTTAAAAGTGAGACGATTTCATTGACAATAAATATAATTAACTGAAAACATGATTCAAGATATGGAAATACACAAATTCTCATTTGTGACGAACAGTTAACCCACAAGACTATCAATTATCAACCCATAGTTAACCGTTAACCCATAAGTCCATTATCAAATTAATCAAACCCCATAATTTGAGAAGATTTATAAAATGAAATGATTAGTATTGTGATAAAAATATTTAAAATCAACATTTCATAACTTTACTTAATTCTATTGATTAGAATTCCGTTTGATTTTTTTTTTCTCAAATCAAAATACGATAAGTGAAATATGAAAAACTATTGAGAAGTCAATAAAATCCAAATAATAACTCTATAAATACCACGTATATATTACGCGGGATCTATACTAGTTTCTTAATCAATCAACAACTCCATCTTCCTTGTCCAGTGTTCATCCAATCACCCATATCTCCATCTTCGTTTTCTTTTAATTCTTAATCTATTACCAACAATTTCAACTTCCTAATCAATAAACCAAACTCCATCTTCCTTGTCCAGTGTTCATCCAATCATCCAGATCTCTCTCTTTTTTTTTTTTTTTACAATATATATAAGTCTTAGATTTTGATTTTATTGTTTACTTCTATAGTGGATAATTTATACCTTGTGAAATCTTTATTTTTTCAATTTAAAAGGATAGAAGTTTTAATTTGTTGATGTTTCTGTAATAAATTTGGCGGGGAAGTAGCAAATAACCCCCATACGTTTACTCATATGTGCAAATCATCCCCACAACTTTTAACATGTACATATTAGCCCCACAAGTTTACAATATGGTGCAAATTAGCCCATTTAATTTATTTGGCTTTTATTTAAATTATAATTACTTCTTTATTTTTTCCAATTTGGTTTTTCATTTTTTTATAAATTGTAAGGACTAATATACCATTAACTGAAAACTCTTGTAAGACCCAAATACCCACTTTCTTCACGGCTCTACTCCTGCTCCCAACTATAGGTGCTGAGATGCTACAACCACAACCATTACATGCCTCCACCAGACCATCACTAGTACACGCCGCCTAACCACCCACACCAGCGCAACATCAAAGCTATGTATTTCCGAATCGGAGAATGGAAGATTACTTACCTCACGTAACACCCATTCCCGTCAAATCCAACCTCGCCACATGAAATATCATCCCCTATGCAAGTTTTTCAACGACGGGAAAGAGAGATTTTGTGGGTAAATTATGGGTTTTCGGAGTTGAGGAATGGTGTTTATGTTTCCGGATCGGTTTCGATTGGGGCGAGATGGTGGTAACGGTGGTTACAGGTAGAGTGTGACAATCTTTATGATTTTGAACTAATCTCATGTTTGCGGTGGTTGGATGTTGGTTGTCGATAGTGATGTGGTGGTCGGAGGGAGGCATGTGGTGTGGTGGGGTGATAAAAAAGGGTAAAAGTGAGTTTTAACAAATTATTAATAAGATATGTGGTTGTGTAATATATATTGATTATATTAATTTAATTTTTATATTTAAATAATACAAAACTATTTCAATTAGAATTGATTTGCACCATAGTGTGAACTTGTGGGGCTAATATGCACATGTTGAAAGTTGTGGGGGTGATTTGCACATATAAGTAAACGTATGGGAGTTATTTGCTACTACTTCCATTTGGTATACTTTTTAATGAATTCAAAGTGGGTCAAAATATATCAAAGTTGAGTCCATTTTGTAGATAATTAAAAATAAAACGCTTTTATTTATGCTCATATTTTTTAAAATTTTGATTTAGTCTATAATTTTCAAGTAACACCAAATGCAATGAGGAACCTCTCCATTTCATAAAAGAAATGGAGGGTCCATTTCTTATTAATGGACAAGATCTTATTTCGGGATAATCCAACGATCTGCGTTTTATCACGATAAATAAAGGAAAAGGATAGTGAGGAGAAGAGTCGAATATAATATTGTATTGTGAGAGGAAATGGACTCTCCATTTCTTTTAGGAAATGGAAAGGATCCATACTCCACAAAATGTAGCTTGTTCTTCAATGTGCTTAATTTTGGTACAAATGGCAGAGGTAGAATCATAGTGCTAACTTCCTTTTTCACATCCTTTTTATTTGCACCAACAAACCACAACATGACATGTGTCAGGTCATGAACAAGGTCATCATCCTCAATAGAGGTTCAATTGGCGACCTCTTTTGCTAGAGGGTCATACTAATTTGGCTCTTAACCATCCTCAAGCAAATGTCACGTTAATTAGATCGTGACCTGATTTTACTCTTAATCCCAAATATGGTCACACATATGGTCACAAATATGGTTAATTAGAAGGTCGATTTGTTCCAATATGGTCACAAATTGACCTTTTGATGTATTTGGTCACAAATTGACTATTTTTGGTCACAAATTAGTAAATCTTAATTACGCAATTATCATGACCAAGCAAGGTCGTGACCTAGCAATTGACCTTGCTTGGGATAGTCTAAAAAC
>JAOWBH010164201.1:0-11055 GCA_028566215.1 Silene coronaria
GGTGATGATATGATGTGATTGTGATTTGTGAGTCGTTGGGAGACGGTCTCACCCCCGAGTTTCGCCCCTCGTGACTCTCATCACGGAGAGGGATGTGCACATTAATGACTCTGTATTCGCTCGTGCGTCGAGCGGGGCTTAGGTGGCATAGGCTGCGGTCCCCCACTGGCGGCGGGATTACCTGTTGCGATGGGTAATCCAATCGAAGGGCGGTTGTGGAGTTGGAGGATGATGATGTGGTTTGATTGCATTTTTACATTGATGGCATCATGTTGTTGTATTTAATACTGACACTTGATCGTTGTGTTCTCGCTTTGATCCATTCGGTGTTGACGAATGGTGAGCAGTTATTGACAGGTGATTACAATTGAGCTAGCATGGGGTGCATCGGGGATGATCACGGGTCTTTACTTTTAGTTTCCTCTGAGTCAATAGACATTTTGTTATTTATCAGTCGTTTTGGTATTTGGATTATTTCCGTCGTAATCGACTAAAATTTTATCTATTTAAGATGTTCTTTTATTGTTTATTTGATATGTACTACCTTGGGCAACCGAGGCCGTGGCACTCCACTTGCTAGGGAAGGTCTTGCCGAAGGTTCTTTAGTAGGCGAGGTGTTACACTACTCGAATAACTCGGATAAATATGTGAAATAATCTCAACCTCGCAATGATAAAGTAAGACACACAGATTCAACCTCGCAAGGAAGAATTAAAATAATTTCACCCACGCTAGAACAAAATAAAGATCTTATAACTCGCAAGTTAATAAGAACACACAAGTATAAAACTTGAATTAAACTCTCTAATTCAATTATTAAACTGATTACAAAGATCCTTATTTATAGTACTCACTATTACCTTAAACTAGTTAGGAAATAATAACAATAACAACTATCGTATTCAGGATTAGGAAAGTAAATAACCCACCTACACTTATTTGGAAACTCTACTAAGCTAATTAGGAAACTAACAAAAAAACTCGATTTAGGTAAGTATACTTGAGAAAAACACCAATCAAGCTTTCATCTTTCAAACAAGTTTAATGTTCGCATCATTTGTCATTCACGTGTAAGTTGGATAATTCAACTTAAAACTGTCATATCTTCTTCGTTACTTAACCAAATAAAGCGTGTGACCACTCGTTAGAAAACTAACATCATGTACTTTCAACTCAAACAAAAAATCACACCAAAAATAACCATATTTTAGGATATATTGAGATTTTAAATCAAGTGAACGAATTTGAAAGATAAGAGTGACTTAAACTTGCGTTTTGAACTTATACCCATGTCCCTCATGTATCATTCTCTCCTTCAAAAATATGGGAAAAGTAGCAAATTGCCCCCAAACGTTTGAGGTTATGTGCAATTTGGCCCCAAACGTTTTCAAGGATGCAATTTACCCCCAAACGTTTGGTATTATGTGCAAATCGACCCAATTTTAAAATTCCGGTAATTTTAATCTACTACCACCTTTCCCACCACCGCCAAACACTTCTCCACCACCATCAGAATATTTTCGTGTGAGTATTTGTGATGATACATACTCATTTTGCCGCCTCTCAATAATGTATCCCATCCCAATTTATGTACTCCATTCAGTCGTCACTTGCATTGGCCGTGATTGATGTATTTATAACTTTTGTGTCCACATATCACTCCACTGTTATAATTTACTGGTGCTCCTCCATTTCTAGAGCATGCCATGATTGGTTGCTCAAAAACTTGCAAATTTTGTCGAGAACTTGATGTATTTCAAACGCAATATTACTCACAATATTTGAATAGTTTGAAATAAGAGTAGACTTTATTGTGTGTGTATCGATATAAGTGACATTCGTGTCTCCATATACTACCCCATCGGGTTTTTTTGCATAAAGCATGGAGTTGCAGATTGAAAAGTGGTGCAAGAGGAGTGTTTGGCGGTGGTGGGAAAGGTGGTAGTAGATTCAAATTACCGGAATTTTAAAATTGGGTTGATTTGCACATAATATCAAACGTTTGGGGGTAAATTGCACCCTTGAAAACGTTTGGGGCCAAATTGCACATAACCCCAAACGTTTGGTGGCAATTTGCTACTTTCCCCGTTGGGTTTATGAAATGATGTGCCGTGTGCCGTGTGCGTGAATAAGCCACGTTGAGACGCAAACCATAAAAAAATGACCCATGCATTCGCATGCATGCACTTGAATTCAACTAAAACTGTTGTCATCCCTTCTATCTAACGCGTGTCTTTTCCAATTTCCACCGCATTTCAATCCTAACAAAAAACAAATGGGCCATTATGTTTGTCGTCGTCGTCGTCGTCATCATCATCCGCTAAAAACCCTAAACCCTGCAAAACTGAAGCTGGCTACTTTAATTTCACTTAACAAATTATCATGAAACCAAGCTTGGATCAAGCCATTCACAGGTGTGTTAATTATTTCACTTATTCTGATATATCCGTCTTAAATAATAAAACGGGTCCAATAACAAACTCTTTTTTATTTCATCCGCCTATAGGGGTAGTATTTGACTCGTTTCACCCAATACCGTCTTCAGGGAGACCAACTTTATTTATTTACCTTCGGTATGAACGTTTTTTTGTGTATAAATGTATTTTATGTTGATAGTTTCTATGTTTGTGTAAATATGCATAATTATTCCTTGATTGTGTTTGTATTAGTTTTTTTTTTTTTTTAATTTTGTAGATAATATGAGACTGTTAATTTTATTTGGCTTGTGAATTTGACTATAATAACTCTTTGATCATATCATGTTATGTTTAATAATGTGAGATTGCAAACAGTGACGGACTCAGGGTTTATATTTAGGGGCGAACTAGTAATGTAAGAATGTAAATTAGAGAAAAAAATCGAAAATTGCAACGCAATGTTTCGAAGTTTTAATTGCTTGGGAGGAATAACCACCCTGCTAGGCCCCTCGAATCTCGATCCCCTCCTTTCATGATTTCACCACTGATTGCAAGGAATATGTGTATGTTAGGTTGATTTCAATTGCAAATTTCTAGGTGGGATTTGATTATTTCATAGCTGTTTTAATTTTAATTGATTGTGCAAGGAATTTCGGGAACTTGATTTCCTGTAACTGCGCATTGACTGAATCAGTGGCACACTGAGGAAAAAAGGGAAGACACGATTACACTATGACAAATCGTGTTTTCCTTTTTTTTTTTTTTCTAATTATGTTTCATCTCTTATACGGTCCGAGCCCATATCATCTTGGGATTGAGACAGATCAGAGTCGTCGTTGTACATGCTCGCAAGTCGCATCTTCATGGAGTGATAACATGTGACATGAAACTCGTCCTAGGTTGCAGGCTCTCCGATCCTGTCAAATTTATGACTATTATTGATTAGTAAGAGTTTAAATGTGTAGTGTTAGTCGCTAAATTCATTTTGCAATAGTTTTATTAGGAAGTTACTGTTGTATAATACTAAGGACTGATGTATTAGGAGTAATTGTTTAGCAGGATGGAAGAGCTTGTTGATGAGGAGCATTGGAGGGATGGAGATTTTGAGGATTACACGAAATATTATGAGAATGAAAGTAAGTTGAGGTGGATATGGAGAAATGGGGTAAGTTTGGGTAAGAAGATGGTGTTCACAAGCTTAGTAGTCTCGTCTACCCCATTTCTTCTTCCTCCTTTGGTGGCCTTATCGGCTATCGGGTTTGCTCTCTCGTTGCCAGCAGGGTTTGTGTTTGCCACCTATGCGTGCACCGATAAGCTCATGAATACTTTGTTGCCTATGCCTTCCGAACCTCTTTATCTAGAATCAGGGACTATGTCGAGTGATGATGAAGAGTACAGGCTTTTTGATGATGAGGTTGACAAGGGGTATGAAGAAGATGATGATGAAGATGTTAGTGTTGGAGTAAAAGAACTCGAGGAAGATACAAGAAAGGAACTTGAAAATCGAATTGAATTGGGGAAGGAAGATGATAGAGATATAAGGGATGATCATCTTCTAATGTCCTTTCCTAGAGATGAACAAGATAAGCGGATGGGAGTGACCGAGATTGTTGAAGAGGGTGGGTATGAAGAATATGTTGGCGAGTACATGAATTCCGAAGAACAAATTTTAGATTCAACTGCAATTCCTGCTATAGTGGAAGAGATTAGACAGGCAGAGAATGATATATCTCTAATGGAGAGGGAAGGCGTTGCGATGCCAAAAGATTCTTTACGCGCATTTTTAGTAGAGGCAGAGGTAGGTGGGAGAGATGAGGATAATGTTGAACAGGTAACGGAAGCATTGGTGTTTGTACCTCCAAGGGATGCGAGGGAAGAGGATCTGAAGAATGAGGTTTTTGCTAATGTAGATGCAGATGAACTAAGAAATGAGACTACGGGGCTACTCGAGCGCATAAGGGATGAGGGTAGCACTGAACTTCGACAAGAAAATAGTTCGGAAAAGGGAAAATATAATGAGATTGAGCAAAATGGCGGAATTGCAATAAAGGATATGCGTAAAGAGAGGGGAGACAAAAAACTCTCCGTCATTCCCGAGGAGGTGAAGCCTGTAGCGGGCGTTGTAGGAGGTGAGGGTCGAACATTTGACGAGAAAAATGAGAAGGCGAATGAGGCTGGAATTTCGCAAGAGCAATCACAACTTGTAATTGAGAGAACAGTAGTGGTAAATGTGAAAACATCCGGTGACCATACTACCACCGACGTTCACCAAGGAACTGGCTTAGATGAGAAGATAGGTACTCTAATCTTGTCTGAGGTAGATGTGATGGAAATGGCTGATGAGAGCGGGTTTAATGAGGTACCAGATCAGTTAGTGGACTCTTTCAACAGAGGTAAATTGCTGAGTTACAATTTATACAACGAATCTGACTTCTGGAGTCGTTTGTGCGGTCTTGCTTTAGGCCTCGTAGTCTCATACCAAAATTTGGGCTTAAATAAATTGTTTTTTTTTTTTTTTACTCTGTATCTCTCTCTAGACTGCAAGTAATCTGTTGGGTGTGCAGGGGAAGAATTAGCATCAGAAGGTCCCGTAGATGTCAGCTTTGATTACCATGAGATAAGAATCGAGTCGATGACCAAGTCTCCGGATGATGAAACTGGTGTGGATCGAGAAAGCACTGCAGACATAGGCAAGGTAAAAGTTTTTTGGGTTTCTTATCTCATGATTACACTATGCTACCGAGATACAAGTATTATACTTATACTATACTATGCTATAATGGTATTATAAACCTACTGCCATATGTTCTCATGTCCCCTGTGAAATATATATTTTTCAATTCGTTACGTGATTGCATCTTCTCATCCAGCACGATTTTGTTTCGAGTCTTGTCCAACGGTACAAGCTGTCCATGTTCTCCATATAACAGATACACAGTTACACACTCTGCCACTATGGTATAGCCATGACTGCGTAAAGTCATTATTTGCACCGTTTCTTCTCTGATCATTCATTAATATTGGCTGCATAGCCAGGCCATGAGCTGCACGCCTTTGAAAACTGGAGAATGTTTTTGCGCTTAGTGTAGTCGATTATATATTAGTCCTGCATTCTGATACTTCTGAAAGTCTGTATGGTGCCATATATCGACCGTCTACTTGACTGTCCTTATGGTGCTTTATCTTGTTTTCGATGTTATAGCCTGTTATTAGAACATGCAAACGGGTCTCTCGACATATTCCGATATATCCCAACATAGCCAATTTCTCCGAAAAAAAAGAAAAAAGAAAGAAATAGAAACAATTTTTTTCTACTGGAGCCAAAGAGTTTCTAGTTTTTTCTTAGGTAGATTATGCATCGGGTATTCCACAAGTGTTCAAGTAAGAATAAAAGGGAATTAGTTTATGAGCCTTTTGGGTTGAGCAGGGTTACTCGGGTCTGATTCAGACCCAACATGATGGAACAAAGGAATAAATCAAATTGGTCCAATAAATTGTCTGTGTTTCTTATAGTGTGAAATAGTAGTCGGTCAATATATTAGTCGTCTTAATTTTATCATGAATCATCTAGAAACATGTGTTCTCCACGTCAAGGACTGTACATTCAATCATCTTACCCCGCAGTAGCAAAATACTTCCACCCTGGATTTGGTAAGCTATGAACAAACGAAAAATCGTCCTTGAAACCAACTGTTCGAAGCTTGATTCGTACTTTTCAGTTTGAGAGTCCTTGTTATATATTGTCAAATCATGAATCATTGAGCACATAACATTGTCTTTGCAACAAGATTTGACTACGTTGTGCATGATCGTGTGGTGTGGTATAATTAGCGTGCGATATAACGAGTATATAATGTTATTTCAGGATTCTGGGAATGAGGAAAAAATATGGGAGCAAATTCACGCTATACGAACAATAATTGGGTACAAGACCGCTCCACATGCATCATGTGTGGATGAGCTCGAGGCTCTATACGTGTTCACCGGAATTGAGCTACCTGTCTCATCTATGGATGCTGTCGATCTTGGAGATGTCAATGAAAAGCTTCACTTCCTAATGTCTATTGTTGGTGTCAAGTAGTCTCATTTATCCATTGGTTATGGGTAATCGGTCTTTTGCAGAGACATTCGATTGTGCTTCTAGGAACCAAGTAGTTTGTAATTTGTTCGATTTGTGTGTATTTTCGCTGAAGGTGAAGAATCCACCAGGTTATTTAACGGACCACTGCGGTTACTGAAATTAAGCTGGTGCTGGTCATTTCATTATTTGCTCAAAATGGCTAGGCTTTTCCTTGCTTGTATTTTTCGGTATCCGGCTTTTCTTATGTAAGCTGTGTACTATGATCCTGCTCCATTGATCCTGTGGCCGAAACTTTCGTAGCGTCGCTGTGGTGAAGTTATTTGAGTTATAGTGCTCGATTAGCTAGCTTTTTAGACAGTATATGCTTGCTAACTTGCTATGTTATTTGTCATGCACACAGTATTCTTCTTCTAAGCTCAATGCACGAATTAGATAAAAATATGGTGCACTTTAATCTTTGAAACTTCTTGGATTTTAGTATTTGGGTGGACGTGGGAGCCACTTTTGACAAACTTGAGTAAAATAATTGACAAGGTAATAAGAGTATAAGGCTATTTAAAAAGACTGGTATCTCAATAATTTATTAAAATACCGTTTATCTCGAGTTTTAGTGATCTAGAGTGTATAATGCTAGTTATTGAGTAATCAATTTCCAATACTCGGCTTTTAAAAAAAATATCACGTAAATATTGCATACTTAGTCATTTAGTAGGTTTGTACCAGTAGCACATAACAATTTGATTAATACAAGGAGTATGTATAATCATGTTCCCTATATAAACATTGTACATCGAGTTGCGTTTTTGGACGTGAAACATCTTCCCTGTGTAATCATCAATTAATCAAATGCGTATAGTTTATAGTTTATAATAACATATACTCCGTATCACATATTAATGTTTGTCATCATTAATATTTTTGATTATTGACTAATGTGTATGATTTTAGTTAATTTTACTGATTTGTTTATATGATACAGGTTAATGATACATGTGATGTGATTTGCAGTGTTAGACTATATAGCTCGTGCGTTGTAATGGGGTAATTAACTAAATGATATAATTATAATGAAAAACCCACTTTATTTTATTATAATTTATAAATTTTCTATTTTAGTAGAGAATATCATTGTTTATAACATATTATATATTAATTAATAACCAACTTGAATGCAGAAATTCTCCCTGTATTAAATTTCATGATTGATATGACTTAGTGTTCAACCTACAGACAACACATTCGAGAAAAGCCGATGTGAGTAGATGCACAAGTGAGTAAATAACTCTCATGGAAGTTAGCTCAACTCAGCTTCATTCAGTAAATGTCCTTTTTAGGCTAACTTTCATGAGAGTATATATGCTTAGTTCAAGTCCTTTTCATTGGTACGCCAGCTCCAAACAACAGGCCCGGACATCGCTAGGGCATTAAATCTAGTATCTAGTATATATATAAAAGAGGTTTTTTTCAAGCACTCTGAAAGACTCCAAACTTTATTAAACACTTAATTAATTTTACATTTTTTGTTTTCAGGCACTCGATGGTTGTAGTATTAATTACACCATAGGAACATAAATATTCCCTATAGAAAGACCTTAATTCTCAAGCTCTATCATCTTCTTCATGTTAACTTTTCCTTATTAGAAAGATGTTCATTCAAAACCCTTTTTTCAACTTTTAAGGATTCAATTCTTGATTTTGCAAACAAAATCTCACTACTAGTAGCACAAATATCCTTCTCCAATTGCATAACTTTTAGCAACTTCATTCCCATATCCTTGTGAAAATCTCCATAACTCAAAAGTTGCTTTTTAAGGACATTTTCCTCCTTCATCATGCCTTCTAATCTATCTTTGGCAAATATTGCTTGAGATGAACTCCAATGAAGTTGTTTCTCGAGCTCGAGAATGTTATGCAATTTAATTTTCGTGTCTCGCTCGGAATTGCCAAGGGCTAGGACTTCTTTTCCTAGTCCATCTTCACATTCTTTAGAGGCTTTCAAAATTGATGTAATATCCTCCACCTCAACATTAATCGACGAAAGTTGGGTCTCAAGCTCTATTACCTTATCGAATTTCATTTTCATGTCTTGATGGAACTTATCATAAGACGTAACTTTTTCTCCTAGAGCATTTACATCAACATATGAGACTTCTAAACTTACTCTACTTGATAATACCTCTACCATACTAGAATAGACTTGATTCTCGAGCTCTATCATCCTATATAACTTTGTTCCCATGTCGCGTTGTAGTTTTTCCCGTGTCAACACTTGTTCTTTGAGCTTAGCCACCTTGTCTTCCAACGGTTTTAATCTAGCAATCATCGATACCACCTCAGAATTTGTCGAAGCAAGTTGCTTTCCAAACTCCATTGCCTTATGCAATTGGATATCCATTGCTTGGATAGTCTTTTGAGATGTTGAAAGTTGTTGTTTAAGGGTCTCGACATCATTTTTTGAGGCTCCTAAACTAGCTTTGGTAGATAACACATCATTCCTAATAGGAGAAATCTTTTGCTCGAGCTCATCCCTAATTCTTCCTTCTATGGCTCTTGATTGTCTCTCTCCCATCTCTTTCTCTTGTTTATAACGAAGTATGCGACTTGTATTTACACATTTTACTTCTTCATTATGGAAGCACAAGAAAAGAATACAGAGTAGTAATTAAAGTAATAATTTATGAACACCCAATAATGAAAACAACTTCAACTCTTCAACTTTACTCCACAATATGTAAGAAGTTGAAACAATTTCTAAAATTGTTAGATTGTTTATTAAAAAAAAAAGTTGTTGTGTAATTATATAGTAAGGGAGGAGTGCCAACTATAATAAACTTGATGTATATTATGAAGAGAAGTATATTCTTTTGAGAGATGTTTGATCGAAGGAAAGCATAATGTTTGTCAAGTATGATCATTCTAATGGATGTTTAGTGTATAGGATGAAGCCAACAAGATTCCAACCCTTCTTGTACGTTTTTTGACTTGGTCATTTCTAAGTCTTCTTTTCTTATGTAGTTACACCCCTTTTCGGTGACATGCTCGAAATCTATAAGGCATAGGCTCAGGCCAAGAATGCTCCACAAGATTTTTTCTTGAGGAGGCTTGAACATGGGTCTTCTGGGAGTTTCACCTAAGTTTTAACAACTAGACTCCACCCTTGCAGACAGTTTCAAAAATATAAATATGGTAAATTTATGACATAATTATACATTTAAAAAAAATACATATTTTAAAGTAATAATGATATAGCAGAACAAGTGAGTGGTAGTTATGCACTAACATAAAAAAAAAAAAAAATTGCCGATAACTAAATTATAACTACGAAGGAGCAATACGGAAAATTAAATGAAAGATAGTATATCTTAAACGAGAAAATAGTGAGAATAAGGTAGTATAATTATAACTAAATTATACCTATTGTTTTTTTTGCCTTATATATGTTTAGTTCAAGTCCTTTTCATTGGTATACCAGCTCCAAACAACAGGTCCGGGCATTAAATCTAGTATCTAGTATATCTATCTATCTATCTATCTATCTATCTATATTATTAAAGGAGACTTTTTTCGAGCGATTATACAATCTCCAACTTTTACGAACTACCTTCATTAATTATAAAAATAAAAATTTAATTAAGAGTTATTATTCTTCTACAAAAAGAAGGTGTGTTTAACTCCCATCTCAAACATCTTTGGAAAAAAAAACTATATATAGATGCATTACATCCACGTATAAATCCAATTCTTTTGCCCAACTTTTAATCCTATACATTCTGAAACAATTCTTTTGCCTTTTTATGTAGTCTATTTTCTAATTTTTTGGTTTGTTTTATAATTGAAGCCTTAGATGTTTCTCTATTTGGTTTCTCTTATAGATTTCTAAATCAATGTAGCATGTTATTTACGTTGTACTTTTTGTATACTTGAGATTACCTAATTTGAATTTATAATTTTGTTCCTTTGTTAGTAGGTTCGGACCATGGGAGAATGAGTAGGCAAGCTATTAGAGCACCCACATTGACGGGATACAGTCGATCATCTATCATCTTTGATATTGACGATCGGTAGTGTTTGTGAAGTACGACGGTTATTGTAGTTTTGCATATTAGGCCTCTTTACTTGTGGTAATTGTAGTTTTGCATATTAGGCCTCCTTACTTGTGGTTATAATCAATGATACGGAATGTTGGATATCTTTAAAATTTAGATTTTGTAATATTGCTAGGAAATTCAATACTAGTTATTTTAGTATAACTACGTCATCCGAAAGTTAAAAGATTTTCGTTTTATCTTTATAAAAAAAAAGATATTCATGATGTTTATTTATTGCATGATTAGTACTGCTAACCTCTTTAATGGTTAACAAAAAAATAAAAGTTTTGGTTTTTGAATTATTTTAACCATGTTAAACCTTACTAATAAAAGGTCAAATAATGGTTTTAAAAAAACGTTGTTGTGAGAACGTCAGAAAGCTATTCTTTCACTTTTTTATTTTATTTTTTAGTTTTCAATTATTTGATTTTGTTGTAAATAAAGGCTCATCCAATCTTAAGCTCGCTCC
>JAOWBH010164212.1:0-19738 GCA_028566215.1 Silene coronaria
CCGTAAGTCTCTCCGTACTCAAGTCATTAATGTGCACATCCCTATTGGGGTGGGAAGCCCCAATAGGCGACCTAAGCATAAGACGGTCTCCCAACCGCCTTGTGTCTCCTCAACAACCACCGTACCAACAGAACCTCCCAACTCCGACATCAATATACAATCATGCACAATATACATCAATAATGCATCACATGTAATCCATTCCTTATGTTATCAATCTCATAGGACAACACCTCTTTCTCACAACATGTTACCAACATCTAATGTTCCATGTTCACTCCAAATTCAAGTATATGTTTATCATGATGTCAAGTCACACATTCCCTTTCACATGTTATAAAGCACTCAATCTCCCTATTAACCTTTTTTACATCTCAACTCTTCCTTCACATGTTATAATGCAACTAAGATGCTCACAATAGAATTACTATACATAAATATCAACATATACATACTAATTATTGAAACCGAGTGGGATTAACCTATTCTACAGTCTTATATTACTCCAATAAGCTTGTCTCACGAAACCGTCTCATCCTACAATAATTATACAATAACTATCATAATCTATTCTACAGTCTTGTACTACCCAAAACTCCTTAATAATGCTTACTAATTACTCACTAAACTAATTATAATCATCAATAATCGACTTATGTAAAAACCTCCAAAAGTTAGGTTTAAAGGAAGTCTAGATCTTACTTACAATGGTGAATGGATGATGCATAAGGTAGAACAACTTCCAATCCAAGTTTAGAATCCATATAAAATGTGTTTAGGAGGGTTTATAGGAGGATAAGATGTTTGGATTTGAGAAGAGAGGAAAAGGAAAATGAGATATCGTTCCAAAAATGAGGTTGGTGTCTTATTTAAATCCCGTCTGACACAGTACCACTCGGGCGAGTGACCGAGTCACTCGACCGAGTGCACTCACTCGGTCGAGTACCCTTATACTCGGCCGAGTGCACTTCGCTCGGTCTCTCCCATACTTACTCGGTCCATAGGGACACACTCGGTTGGTCAATCTATTCTCGTGCAAGGTCGATAAGGTCCTTATTAGGGCCTACTAATCCTAATTAACTTATCATAATCGTCTCACTAATACCGAGTATTACAATATATATGTCATTGTACCCGGTTGTTTAATCATTTAATATAAACAAAAATTCTCCTCATATTTTCTTAGTTTATCAGAGAGATCATAAGAATAGAGAGGTTTGATACTATGATCTTTTAAATTGAATATGACAGTATCGCGAGGGCCGCAATGGTACTCTTCCGGTTGAAATCCTGGAAAAAATCTGTCATCACTAAAATAAACGGAGTTAGGTTGGCAGTTATCGAAGTCACAAGCAGCAATAATGCATATCAAACTGATCGTCTACAAAGATGGTATCTCCATTTAGGCTATCAACTTCTTCCATTGACAGGTTTTCATTCATTTTTAACCTAAACACTTCGAAATTAAACGTCGTTTTGAACCAAGAATGATCATATTCCCCCAAAATTTGCCTCAATATGAGCAAATCACCCTCAGGCAATCACATGCACTACTATATGGGTCGATAGAAATTATCCCCCTGGTCGTAGCCACGACGTAAATCAAACCCTTGTACAGTTAAAAAATTGTAAAATTCGTTTCTATTCTCCTCGAGATAAATCCACCTTTTAGGAGACGATCCTTTTAAAAGAGTCAAGTTATTGGTCGAGGAGTAGAAAGCAAGTACCACGTCAAGAAAGCAGGTAAAAAATGGGATAAAAAATTCGCTTTCACGATAGTATGATGCAATAGCTCACAAATTGCATGTCTGGAAAGTTGTAACTTGGCTTATGTCTTATTCCAAGATCCATTTAACTAAAAACATAAACAAATAGATTGTAATCCGTAATTAACTGTCTCGATTATACTCCATATGAAAACCTGCAATCAACAAATACCCAAGAGAATGAACAAATTAATTACACTTTCATACTTCTATTACAATTCTTAATAAGCTACTACCCACACACAAACACAAGAATGTAGTATTCTTCCGTATGCAATAAGTCGGCAAATTAAAGAATTATGTTAGAAATATATCGCAATTATTTTATCTGGTACATAACTTGGAATCCAATCAAGTATGTAATCGATCATACTCTTTATTAGTTTATTACCATATGTAAATGCAAGCCTTCATGAATAAGCGTAAGAGTAGCACGTAATATAAGTATGGTTTTACACTTTCGTAGTACAATCAAACAATAGGATAACCACTAAATCGTTTGAAATCGATCAAGAAACAAGATTTACATGCATATTGAAATAAATTGTTTGTTTGAAATCAAGAACACATACAAGAATTCCATATCAATCAAAATCAAGGGTATAATCATTAGTGACGATGATGATGGCGGACTTGTTAATGTTTCTGCAAAGCGACATAATCATCTCTAAATCCGATATAGCAACGTTTATGGGGACATTTGAATTTCTCTTTTTTTTACCCTTTCGAAAATTGTGTATAAGTCTTTGTTATACTTGAAAATTTGTCCACAAGCCACACATTCACTCTTTATGTCCATTCGACATAAATAGAAGTAGCCGTTGATATTAAGAAAAAAAATTGAGAGAGAAAGAGAGTACGTGGTAATGTTGAAGTGGGAAAGAAATAAATTAATGGGAAATGGGATGAATTGGAATGGAAGAGGAGGGAAATTTAATTAAGCATTGTGTGGATATATATAGTTGAGTAGGAGTATATAATTAGTTGTATTATAGCCACGTCAGTTAGATGGTTAGTTAGAGAGTTTGTTAGCTTTAACTAATTTATTCATCTCTTCTTACCTTATTAATAATCGAGTATATACAATAATTGTGTAAACTAACTAATGAGATAGGGGGGTAATCTATACAAATTTATTAAATGGAACTTAAAATACCACGTAGACATCGACTAAATGCCACATAGCATTAAGAAAAAGCCACGCCACTTAGTGCACGCGACATGAAGAATTAATGTGATATATAGAGGGGAAATGAATAAGCACGACAATAACAAAAACCCCAACTCAAAAACCGATTTCACACAATAGATTACTCGAAATCAACATCAACCTTATCAGTATGTCAACTGCACAATACACTACTAATCTAGTACAAAACCATTCAAGAAACAAGATTCACAGATGAAAAAAATTGGAACGCTATATAAAAATAAACGAAATGAAATATAGAGTATGAGTATCAAAATACAAAGTAATCACTTAGGGATGACGGGATTGTAGCTTTTGTAGGTGTTTCTCCAATGCCTCGTGATCGTCTTTAATCCGACAAAACAGAGCTTATGAGGGCACTTATATTTATCTTTCTTATTGACAAGTTGGAAATGTGCACGCAAATCTTTCTTGTTCTTGAATATTTTGCACAACTCACACAATTGTGCTTAATGTCGATGACGTTATTAGAAGCCATTATTAATGAAATTAAGAAAAAAAAAAGTTGTGAGAAAAAAAAGGAGTGCGTGGTAATGATGATGAAGTGGGAAGAATAAATATGATGATGAAGTGGGAAGAATAAATTAATGGGGAATGCGATAATGAAGTAGAATGGAAGAATAATTCAGATGACTATTATTGTGCATATATAGTTAATTAAGTAGGAGTATATAGTTAGTATTATATCAGTTCGTTAGATAGTTAGCTAGGAGTTTGTTAGCGCTAATAACTAACTTATTCCCCTCTTTTTACCTTAGTCAATAATAATCGGATATGTGATAATAATTGTGTAAAATAAAAATTTAATTATATGTTATAATCTCTAATTAGTTATTAGTTTATGTCAACTTCATACATCTAATCCAGATATATCTCGCATATATTAATTATACTTAGGGCATGAAATGAACTAAGCAAGCTCGACAAGCCATCGGAATAGGCTCGGTCAAAGCGAGCTCGAGCTTAGCTTTATACTAGTCGAGCCCGAGCTGAGCAAGGTTCGGCTCGATAGCCCGTTTAATTTTTTTTTGTATAATTTTTATACTAACATTAATTTCATTTTAAATAATAGTATGTTATTTATCCATTTATATAATAAGTATATTATAATATAATATTTTTTAGTATTTTATAATCTTATTTATAATTTTAAAATATTCATATTTATTTACATTAAAAAAGTGAGAAAGTAAAACAATATAAAGACAAAACGAGCTCGATTCGAACTCGAGTCGTACTCGAGCTTCAAATTTTAGGCTCCGCGAGCTTCGAGCCCGAATTAAAGCTAAAAATTTCTAGCCTAATCCGAGCCCAAACTCATATCGGCTCGTTTACACCCCTTAATTACACCAATATGTAGATGTTTGCCTAAAACCCTCGTTGTAATTATGGTGTGTTTTGGGAGAGTGGTAGCTTTGATGAGAGTAATTGTTGCAAAACTAGTAGTGTGTATATGTATATAGAGAGGTTACTTCTCAGTGTATTACTTATAGATTTTAAACTGTATTACTTATAGATTTTAAACTGACAGTTACTAATTTTACATTTATCATCCTTACATTTTGGTTTGAAAAAAAAAATTGAAACGGTAAAACTAATCAAGCTACTAATTATATCATTTTGATATTTTAATGAAATCTTTTTTAATAAGAAACTAATTTTTATCATTTATAAATTTCTCAAATTACTTTAACAATTTCTCAAAAAATAATTGAAACTATTTTATTGTTTATAAATATTATTAAATATTATTAATATATTATTATTATTATTATTAAGGAATAATATTAATATAATATTTTATATTATTACTATTATTTGTGTTATTATTATAATTATTATATGTTATTATTACTAATATAATCTTTTCATTATTATTTCAGTTCAGTTCAGTTCAGGTCCATTAAGTTCAGTTCAGTTCAGTTCAGTTCAATTTAGTTCAGACAATTTCAGTCCAAAAGAACAATGCCTTAATCGTAAATATATACATATACGAATATTTGTTACTTGCAATTAAATTCGTGAATACGAAAATTATAACAAAGTACAATTTAATGATCACATAATTTAGACCTTGCAAAATCAACTCGACTTATCCTCGATTCGACACCCGAACTGATGAGCCGTAACTCGAATTGACCCGTGCCATGTGATCCAAGCCGATTTTTTTTTTTTTGCAAACTGGTCATAAACTCTAGAGAATTAACCCGATAATAATAAACTCGAAAACGGCCTGAACTCAACATGATCTGACCCTACCCAACCTGACTTGAGTTCTTGCAAACCCGCCAAATTAACCGACCCGGTTAACCCATTTGTCAAGTCTGCCGCATACGATATGGGGCCAAGTCGAGTTAATGTGTCTTGAGATGAAATACAAGTGGGCTATTTGTAGACAATTTCGTTTTCAAAAACAAAGCCCATTACAAAACACAGCCCATGCACTTCCCAAGTTGTGTCATTCTACCTTAATCTAATCCCCATTATATAAACCACCCCACATCAACTCCAATTTGTATATACATATTCTTCAGAAAATCTTTCTTTCTTCATTTTTTTTTCCTTCATTGTTTATTTTTTTTAATCGTAAAACCGTTTTATAAGAGATGTAGTTTTGTCAAAAAAAAGCTATATTGTACCAAGAGAGTGGTTAATAAAAATTAATAGATCTCTTGATTTGCCAAAAACGGCTATAGCCATAATAATTTAACGTATGAGAAGTTTTCCTTCAATTTTATTCTTGAAACTTTTTAACACGTAACACAATTGTTTTTTAAATTAATAGATCTCTTGATTTGCCAAAAACGGCTATAGCTATAATAATTTAACGTATGAGAAGTTTTCCTTCAATTTTATTCTTGAAAACTTTTTGACACGTAACACAATTGTTTTTTACGTCTTAAGTCGACATTAAAATCCATAATAGTAAAAAGAGAAATTGAGAGTAAAAGAGTGGACTTGTGGGTAGTAAAAAGTGAAAGAATAAGTTAATAGCAAGAACGCTAAAAGAGGAGGGATGATGATCTAAATTAAATTAGATTAAATGGCTATATATATAGTATCATGTAAAGTATATAATATTGTAGTTGTTTAACATAAGTAAGAATAATTTAGTTAAGGTTGTTATTCTTAGGTTGTTGGAGTTAGTTATGATTATACAAAATACTTGGTGTGGTTTATGGGATTAAGATGAAAGAAATATTCATGTCTAAAATGTCATTAACACCTCTATTTTATTTTTATTTTTTTCGAAAATTGTTCCAATTTTTTTTTCTTAATTTATTGACGTTTCATATATATAAATACGAATATTAAATAACATTCGTGTTTGTACCAAAAGAAGTAACAATCGTGTTTGTACCAAAAGAAGTAACAACCGTCTAATTCTGATAGAAAAGTTAAAAAACTTCAATAATTTTAAAATATTAATAATAATTTTCTAATTCTAATAGGCAAATTGTAAATAATATATTTTCAGTGTTTTAAAAAAGTTGAAGTTTACCACGTGGCTCGAAAAAAGTCTAAAATATATATTTATATTGATTGATTGGTTGGCATTAACCCAATTTGAAGTCCTAACTCCTGTTATCACCACCAACAAACACCCACGACTCGCTACTCCATGTCACTGCCACACTCACCCTATGTCCAACACTCACAATAATACCATCAAGAAGAAACATATGTAGAATAATTACTAAATTGTTTGAAATCAAGAAACAAGATTTCCATGTATGTTGAAATAAATTGGACAGTATTAGCTAAAGTGGCAACTAACATTACCAATAATCACCTAGTGACGATGATGATGGCGGATTTGTAAATGTTTCTTGCAAAGCGACATAATCATCTCTAAATCTATTGTAGCAATGTTTATGGGGCATTTGAATTTGTCTTTTTTATGGACTCTTTCGAAACGTAGGTGTAAGTTTTTGTTATTCTTGAAAATTTATCTTCCCACAATTATTCTTTAGGTCCATATCGACATTATTAGAATTAGCCATTGATATTAAGAAAAAAAGTTGAGAGAAAGAGAGGATGCGTGTAATGGTGAAGTGGGAAAGAAATAAGTTAATGGGGGAATAGGATGAATGGGAATGGAAGAGGAGCAAAATTTAATTGAGTATTGTGGATATATATAGTTAAGTAGGAGTAGAGTATATAATTAGTTGTATTATAGTCACGTCAGTTAGATGGTTAGTTAGGGAGTTTGTTAGCTTTATCAAACTCATTCCTCTCTTCTCTCCTTAATTAATAATCTTGTATACATTAATTGTGTAAACTAACTGATACGAGTAGCGAAAGCTTAACGAACTTTTAATAACCATTATGACGTCACGTGTTTGGTGTGGCAAACGAATAGAAAATAACGAACACAAGAAGGGGATATTTGCTCGGATTATATCTATAATCCGAACAATGGTGATTGATATCCAAGATCTATTGAATAACAATCGAGTTAATGTCTGAAAATGCGTACTAGACCTGGAGCAAACGATGTCGCAGCCGACTCGCAGGTCACTATCGGAGAGAATCAGTGTAATCAGAGAAGCGTTGAGTCAGAGCTGCAGTCTTCGAAGGTACACCGATGTCGGAGTTAGTGTGATCTGCAATAATTGACGACTTAGGTCACTTATTTCGACGGTGTTGGAGGTGATCGGCTTGAGAGGGGCCAGGGTGGTCGGTGCTGGGGAGGAGGGTGAGGGAGTGAATGGAAAAGAACAAGTGCTTTTATTTTTTTGGCTTTTTGATTCTCTTTGTGGCACTGATGAATGAGAGTGGTATATTTGGAATAAAAAGGAAAATGCGTGGGATTTAAGTGAAATTATGAGCGAGATTTAGCACATCCCTTTAAATATCACATATTAGACTTCAGACCACAAAAAAATTGATCCAACCCACCCCTATCCGACAACCAAACTGAGGATCCGAACATGACCCGTAACTTGAACAGTCCCGAACCATATAACCCAACCCAATTGTCTTTTTTTGTTGCTAACTCACCGTTATTCTTAAAGACTTTGTTGATAATAATATACTCAAAAACATCTTGTACCTAATATAACCCGATTTTACCCAACTTAACTCGACTTCTTTCCACCCCCAAAATTAAACGACCTGATTAACCTGTTTGTCAGGTGTACCGGTGTACCACATACGATATGGGCCTAGTACGATAAATGTGGGTTGAGATGAACAAATGAGATATCGGAAGACATTGTAGTTGAGAAACAACTTCTTTAAAACAAAGCCCGTTACATAGGCCCATGAAATCCCCAACTCCCTACATTTCTACCCTAATCTGCATTATATAAACCAGCTCCAATCAAACTCAATTCACAGCACAGCCTCCTTTTATTATACTTTTATAATATTTTTGATATTTTTTTTGATAAGCAAAACCATTATTGTAGAAAATCTTCTCACTATGTTTTATTGTAAAGATGTTTTATTGTAAAATCGTTTTACAAGAGATGTAATTTTGTCGAAAAAGCTATATTGTACCAAGAGAGTGGTTATTAAAAATACTAGATCTCTTGATTTGCCAAAAACGGCTATAGCTATAATAATTTAACGTATGAGAAGCTTTCTGGCCGTTTGTTGTTAATTTTAATCAACATTTCTGCTTACCGAGCTTCTTACATTTTCCCCAAATTTTTTATTTTAATATTTATCTGTCGGGTTTTGATTCGCTTTATTCATTTTATTTTCATACGTTTTGACGGATTATTTCTTATTCTTTTTACTAGCCAAGTTTTGTATATTCATTTATTTATGGGTTTTGTTTCGCTTTATTCATTTCGTTTTTATACGTTTTGTTGTAAAAAAGTGTGATTGGGTATAGAGAAGGGAGAGAAGAGGAGATGGTGTAAATACAGCCATTTTAAGAGACCCTTCTCTTTACATTAATTTTTTTTAAAAGGGCATCTTCCAGGCAATACTGTTTTTTTTACCGCAGTTTTGCGTCTAATGTTGCCTACATTTTTCACTCCTTTTTATACTTTTTTACCTTATTTTGAACCCTAATTGATGAAAAAGTATATTGAACGTAGAATGATTAGAAATCGGAAAGCGGAATGATTTTGAGTCACGATTAACAATAAAATTACAGATAAAATCCTGTTGCCAAACAGGATTATAGCAACAGGATTATAGCATCATTGTGATTAAAGGGAAATGATAAATACGGCCCTTATGAGTCACGACTTTCATCAAAATGATATCGGAACCTTTATGACAATTTAGTGATCAGGGAGTCACGACTTTCATCAAAATGATATCGGAACCTTTATGACAATTTAGTGATCAACAATGACCTGAAAAACTGAAATGGATACAATTTTACAAGACATTTGAGTGATTTACAGTGACCTTAGATGGACACTGGAACTTGAAAGGCATTCGAATGATAAAAAATAACGGAATGTTACACAATGTTGGGTGTTTCGTGTTTGGAGTGGAATACAAAAAATTGAAGCACCAGAGAGTAGAGGATGCTTTGCATGAGAAAATCAGAAAAGAAATTTTCGACATTATTTTGTGTGATTTCGACATTATTCTTCTGCTGGAATGGGTTTGGCTTCTTGGAAATAATCGTGCCTGAAATGATTTATGAAAGTATGAAACAGTTTAGTATATTGTACATGAATAACATGATCAACAACAAAAAGGAACTGTGTGCAAACTGCTGAGCTCTAGTGCAATAATTAGCGTAATTGAACACAAAGAAAACTGATCCGTGATCATGCACTTACTGAATCTTTCGACTAAGTTGGTAAAGACCGGTTCCTGCCATTGCCACATTTACGCTGAAAAGGTTCCAGTTTTTCTGTAGTTGATAAAACACATGTTTTAGCATACTTGGGCAGAGAACACGGACAATAACCAACTCTAGGAGCAAAGTCAGTCGTATGAAATCAGAAATTCAATCTGGTTCATGTATATCAGAAACAGATAATTCGGCTACCCATACAACTCAATTCTAAACCACTAGGGTTTCACACAACAGATTATTCAGCATAGGGATGACTCGAAATCATTATCAATGTCAACTGTACAATATCACTACTAATCTAGTACAAAGCCATGCAAGATTTACTACCACCATAAAAACTGAGTTTTGCATGCTGTGGACTGTGGAGGAAAGAGAGAACTCACAGGGGTAATTACTGTACTGTATCGAGACCATATAATCCCAGTGCATGCAACCGCTGAGGAAAAGGAAGATTAGTAAAGTGTCATGCAAAGCATCAAAAGTTACAGAAGTAAATCTTTCATTTCCATCAGAGGAACACAGGTGACATTATGCAAGATGCTAATTCTAATCGGTAATATGGGAGATACCTATTTGCTGAGGATATGATAGGTTCTCTGGCGGTTTAGCGAAGTCTGCAATGTTGGCTATACTGATACCCCATTTGAATGTGGGAGCCCAAAAGTGAACTGCACCAGAAATAAGTCATAGAAGAGAACAATTAGACATGCACAATGGCAATAAGCGAAATTAGGATACTCAATACAAGATTTCAATCAAAGAAGCAGATAAAAACTCCTGTAATCATGTCAGAATAAGTCGTCAAAAATCAGCAATACACTCACTGAATCACAATTCACCACCCACAAAAGCAAGGTAGCTAGCCAGGCCAATTAATAAATAAACAGTTGTTTAGTAATCATAACATCGTAATTACGCCAAAGCCTAATCTAGGATCTAGCTCGAAGCATTATCATCTTCATTACATCACAGGCTTAGACATATTTAGTTCAAAGGGCTCTTGCTTGGTACAGCTCATTGACATGGAGGCTAGTCAGGCTACTACTTGGCCAGAACTGGTTACTGCACCCCGGTACTAGCCATGTTACAACAGCATATAAGACTACGATTTGATCTGAATGCTTTCATGGACCAATCTATCAACAAGTACTCTTCCGATTCTTCTCTCCTATCAAGAAAATTAATGCAAAAGCTCCTCATTTCTAGGAGGTCAACACTCCCGATGCTCATCAGATACCAAAGGATCCCACAGTCAACATCAGTACCCAATTTTAACAGTCAAGATACAAACTTTTTATAAGCACTCATATTTCGAAGCTCGCACTTTTCATAACGATGTAGTTTTCAATTAAGGATCCTTGTACTAACCCTTGTATCCAATCAAGATGAAAACGATCGCAAAAAGAGCTCAAAACATAGCTTTCAGTAGTTTAACGCATGCATTTGAACACGAGTTTCTCACAGTGTGCAAGGGCAAGACTGATGATATTTTACCAACATACACAAGCTCATAAATTCGAAGGTTTGAAAATGTAGCGACAATATAAAGTCCATAAGTCAATAACAAACAATGATCATCAAATAAAAAGCTTGGATAAGACAAACCCTATGACTGGATACAATGAGCCCTCCCAGTCGCGATGGGGTCAGCCGTCAGCTTCTAAGACACCGGGTTGAAAACTCAAATTAAAACCCGAAAAGATTAAACCTTCCTGCCCTAGAACTGTTTTACCTAATCTTCTCGAATTGTTACATTGTTTTAATTTGTTAGATCATAATCAGACTTACAGAAATTGCAAGAAACTCCGTGAAAGTTTCAACCTTTTCAAAACTCAAATCACGCAATTATCCAAACACCTCTAATAATCGATATTAGTGACCCACAATTATCAGAGATAAAAGATTCTGTAATTCTGATTATCAAGCAAAATCAAAGAAACCCAGTTATTCTGTAATTCTGATTATGATACAAGAGTTGTTCAGTAATAAAAAACATCATCATTACTCAAGCCAAAAACTAGGCTCTGGCTCACAAACTTAGACTTAGTTCAAACTCTGACAAGGCTCTTGGTTCATGAAAGCTCATTCAAGTATAAAAATTGACATGAAGGCTACTACTTGGCCAGACCCGGTTAATTCTACCCCGTTATTAGCCATGTTACAACAGCATATAAGACTGTGGTTTGATCTGAATGGTATCGAGGACCAAGCTATCAACAAGTATCCTTTTATCATCAAGATTAATTGCAAAAGCTCCTCATTTCTAGGAGGTCAATAATCCTGTTGCTAATTAGATACCAAAGGATCCGTTAACCAACATCAACATCCAATTTTACAGACAAGATACTAACTTATTATAAGCACTCATGTTTGAAGCTCGAACTTTTCAGCACAATTCACTTTTCATTTAAGAATCCTTGTATTAGTCATTGTATCAATTAAATGTGAAAGCATCACAAAAAGAGCTAAAAACATAGGTTTGATTAAGTTCAACACAAGGGATTCAACAGGACTGCCTGCCTCACTGTGTGCAACTGGTTGGGAAAGACGGTTTTGAGGGAATGTTACCGCTGTAATATCGAACCTATGGTTTTGCATATAACTGCATAAGCAACAGATCAGAAGAAACACACACAATTCCACTAGCATTTATCAAAGCTAGAATCTAATCTGAAGGTTTGAAAAATGTAGCAACGATGTATAGTCCACAAATTTGATAACATGTAGCAATGCTATCATGTCAAATGCTTGGTTAAGACAGACCCTACCACGAGCATTCCCAGTTGCGATGGGGTGAGCTTCTAGGCGACTAACTCGACTTAAAACCCGAAAAGCTATAATACCTTCCTGCAATAGAATTGTTTAACCCAATCTAGTTGAATTGCTACATTGTTTTAATTTTCACAAAAAAAGGGCAAAACAACCTTAAAATTACCATCTAAAATAACCCATCTTACAGCAAACTGATGCTTCATAATCAGAATCACAGAATAAGCAAGAAACCCAGTGACAGTTTCAATCTTTTCATAACTCAAATTACACAATCATCCAAACATTACCATGACCTATAGGGCTCATTTATGAAGCGACACTATTCGATTCATTTCCAATTTTATTCCACCTGTATGGGCTGACCCAATTACCTGAATTCCAATCTGTTTGGTATGTACTCTTTCTGTCTCAATAATTTGCTTACTTTTCATTGATTACCCTTCACAAATAATAATCCCGATGATCATTAGATACCAAAGGATCCCACAACCAACATCAATACCCAATTAAAGGTCAAGATACAAATTTTTTATTAGCATTCATGTTTTGAAGCTTGCACTTTCCATAGCAACAGTTCTTTTCAATTATGTGTCCGTATATCGATTCACCATGAAAGCATCACAGAAACAGCTCAAATTATAGCTTTGACAGTTTGACTCTTTGAGTACTTTAACACATGGAATCCCACAGGACTGCCCCACAGTGTACAGCAGGTTTTCAGCAAGACAGCTTGATGATATGCTACTATGTTAGGTATACCATCTTACCTATGGTTTTCATATAGCTGAAGTCGTGCACAGCAGATTGGTTCAAAGTTCAAACACACACAAATCCACTAGCATTTATCAATGCTCATATCTAATCTGAAAAATTTATATTGTAACAACCATATAGAGTCCACAAATTTGATAACAAACAATGATCATCAAGTCAAAAGCTTGATTAAGACGGACTCTAACCGGATGCCATGAGCTCTCCCATTTGCTCAGGGCGAGCCTTTAAGGCACCAAGTTTTCAAATCGACTTAAAACCCGAAAAGCTAATACCTTTCTCCCATAGAACTGTTTTACCTAATCGTCTCAAATTGTTAGTGTTTTAATTTGCTTTTTTTTCCTAGAATGTATAAAGCTTCTACACTCAAACTTCACGATCCTAAATAAAAACAAAAAAGCTAAAAAACTCCATCTTATAGCAAATTCATTACTCATTCCGTCCCAATCATTTGTTTACCTTTGATTAAAGTATAAAGCTTCTAGACTCAAACTTCATGATCCTAAATAAAAACAAAGAAGCTAAAAAACTCTATCTTATAGCAAATTCATTACTCATTCCGTCCCCATCATTTGTTTACCTTCGATTAAAGTATAAAGCTTCTACACTCAAACTTCATGATCCCAAACAAAAACAAAGAAGCTGAATAACTCTATATTACAGCAAATTCATTACTCATTCCGTCCCCATCATTTGTTTACCTCCGATTAAAGTACCCCTCACAAAGAATAAAAATGGTAAACAAATGATCGGGACGGAGGGATTACATCATAATCACAATTACAAAATATGCAAGAAGCTTTATAAAATTTTCAATCTTTTCATATCTCAAATCACAAAATTATCAGAAATTAAAGGTAATCGAGCAAAATCAAAATACCCAGAAATTATCCAATCTAACAAAACAAAAAGAACAATCAAATGTACACTAAATTATAACAAAACCATCCATAAAATCATAAAATGGGAAAAACTCAAATTAAAATCATAGTATACACATAATAAGAAAAATTGGAAATGATAAAGAGAAAAGTTAGTACTAGTTTTGGGGCCGGCAGGATGGTTCCATAGAGCTTGAAGCTTAGAGGACGCCATTGAAGGAAAATGCTAGTGCAAAAATGTCAAAGTTGTTACTTTTCGGGATATTGGGATGTTCTTTTTTCTCTAGTTGTCCAACATGCTTTGCACTGCGGAGTACACTAGTTTTAGTCTAAGCCCATAAATTCTCAAATATTGTACTCCGCATATGATTAAATGAGGTGCGTAAGTTAGGTTGAAGGTATTGAGCAGCAAATCGACCTCGTGATTGACTCGTTATTTAAGGAGTTGAATAACTAACTAGTATCACTCATGCTAAAGCTCCCTTGATCTGCAACGATTCATTTTGCGTGAAAAAAGCTCTCGTTTGAGTAGTTTCAATTTATTTAGTTTCATTTTTTAGCAATGATTTGCTCGGTTTAGCACTCGCATGAGTAGCTTCAATTTAATTTTGGGTTTTTTCCTCTTATATATCCAAAAAAAAAAAAATTGTGGATGTGTTATATGCTGTTTTCATGATTTTCATAAATATTAATTGATGATGATAACAATTGAACAAGTGAAATTTAAATGTTACTCGTACATAATAACATCATTAATATTTAATAGAATTTACAAAAATATTCAGGTGATTATCGTGAATTCGTGATTGGTTGCGGACCATTGTGCTAAAACTAATAACTCAATCAAACCTTACAATTTTTACAAGTTTTCGAGTTCAACCCAAACTTACAGACCATCGAACCATCGAGTAGCTAGCCATTACAGGTTAGATTTCAAGTATTTGTTAGTCTAGCTGACATTAAATCGAACAAAATTCTCCATCTTCCTTCAAAAATATCCCTAATCTTACTTACATAAGTTAAATCTCATATCGTCACTTATAATCTACTCAGTGTACCCGAGAATTTTCCGAGTACAAGTCTATAACAAGGTCGTTATAAGTTACTAGTCGTATAACCTTCATTCATTCGACATCCCTCAAAAGAGACACAATTACACGAACACAATGAACATGGATTCCCCCAAATTACCTCACAACACTTCACTCCAACGTCTTCAAAACGTCGAAAACGTAATCTTTTTCCCTCAATTTCTTCCCCAATTACTTCAATTTCGGTTTAATTTCTCTTCTATATTATCAATTCATAGTTTAATTTCAATTAATTCTTCGAATTATAATCTAATTATTTTCGTTAATGTATTTAATTGCAGAGAATTGTTAGGGTTATGGAGCTAGCTGGAGGAGTAATGGATGAACTCGCTAACCCAGGTGGACCCCGCAAGGATTTACTCAACAATAATTGCGGCGAATTCATGAAATTAATCAAGGTTTTGTTCTAAAACTCTCTTTTTTACGCAGTGGCGGAATTAAGGGGGCTAGTAGGGGCGGTCACCCCCTGAACGATAAAAAAAAGTCGAAACTTTTAGTTAAAATTTCCGGGTTTTGTATATTTCGCCTCCTAACTACAAATCCTGGCTCCGCTACTGTTTAGATGATTAGCTAGAAAAAAAAATGGATTAGTTTCCTTTTTGGAAGAGTCTTGCTTGTGACGGTCTCATGTCTCAGCCCCTCCCCACTTGCCCTCCCGCTTGCCCCTTTGTCTCACGTCTCTTAGGGAAGATGAGTTTGTAGTTTCTTTGATTTTTACCAGCTGATTTATTCCGAATTCAAGCTAGTTGGGATCATGAGTGTTTTTAGGGTTTTAAAGATGGAACTTTATAACAAGCTGTTGAACTTTGTGGTTCACATTTGGTTGTTGATGTCGATTGTCGAGTTTATTTGCAAGATAAATAGTTATTGAAATATGCTCAAAGTTATTGGCAAACTGAATTACTGAAGTATGCTCAAAGTTATTGAATTGATGAGCAGGCGATGAATATATATGTATAAATTATAATACGGAGTACTATTTTTTGGGTTGGTGTCGGTTTATTAGAGTTGTAAGTCTTGAAAATATGTTGGTGTGTGCTTTTGTGTATGTATAGGACATTCAAGGGACTTTGCGTGAAGAAATCAAGAGTGTGTGTGAGTATCGGCCGTTTGAGAAGTGTGATTACAGTGCGAGGTTGGCTAGTGAAATCTCGTGCAAGAAGCTGGAACATGTCCTTGCTCAGCTGGATACAATGAAAGAGACAGTTGATCAATATCTGAGCTTAGCGTAAAGAGAATCTCAAGTTAGTATCTACCACTGTGAGAGATCTTTTTGCTCTTAGTGATGTCTTATGATTTACGGAGTACAATTTATGAATCATATGAATTGATTGTTTAAAGAGATACTTGTGATGGTATTCTTTACCTTCCAAGGATCGGCACTGATTACTAACAGATGAAATTTTCTGCGATTTAAAGTCTTCATGAACACTAATGTGCTACTTTGTAGCTGATCTAATCTGAAGCTTTCAATGCTAAACTGTTGAAGGCGAACTTTTGGATATCACCTAGAGTAATTGTCTTACATCTGAGTGTTGTGATTTGTTGTTAAGAGCTGCTAGTATTCGTCTTTCGATATTGTTGACAGTTCATTATTAACTTTAGACACAATATTCAATGCTAAGGTATTGAATTAAAGTAAACTAACATTGTAATAAAAAAAGTTGACGAGTAGTAATGTGCTTCCTTGATGGTGCCTTATATGCTCGACTGCTCGAGTTGCTGATATGAGGTGAATATGTTGATCCTTCAGTGTCTTCCTCTTCTTGGCTTATTGTGAAAAATGTTGCATGCGAGTCTGCTATGTGTTCTTGAGCTTCATAGAAGCAATGAAAGGGTGTAGAAACGGAAGCATAATCAACAACATTAAATCAGTGCCTCAATGGCTCCCACAAATTACGGGGGTAAGAAGGGGTCGGATATATGCAGTCTTACCCTTGTGTTTAACAACACAAAGTGACTGTTTCCTAATGACCCAAGATGAAAATTAAAGTCGAGAATTGCATGTTGTGGATGTACAAACTAAAGCAAAATACTTTTGAGTACTGGATTTGATTTAGGCTGCATTGCTGCAATGTAAAGTGATTTTGTATAATCGCTATAGTCTGCATTTGAATTGTGTTCTCGTCTTCTTTTTCTAGGAAGACAACACATGTAAGCGTCAATGTGAAGAAAGAGGAGGTGACAATTCATGGATTCAGCCACTGCTATGAAATTCCTATATTTTCCAACTTTCTTTTGCAAGCCTGAAGGTAAAGCTGTATTTTGTTTTGCTGAATGGCATGAAAGAAGCTGTTGGCTTGCTGCAAGAAGCATTAGGAGGTTAGCTTGATTATTAAATTAGTAATTCTAGGATATTTCAGCTGTATTTTCTCTGAACGATAATCAATTTTCTGAGAGAAATTTCACTCGTCTTCCCTTATGTTGGCTAACAGTGTCGATTATACCAGAATGTAAGCTTATTATTCAGAAACATATTTAATATGCTGGATTTCACATCTCTGTTAGTCTGTTGCAATTCTACGGTACTCCAGTCCCATCATGACTGAAGAACCGTACCTGAACTGATGATTAGCAATGCCATCGAATATATACATTAAGAATTTCTCACTTTTTTGATGCTTCACATTTCCATATCTATGCTCCGGAAGTGTTATGTCTATGCTGCACATCAAGTGTTTAAAGCCAGGGCTGTGGCTGAAACCTCCCTGGTCTTAAAACTCTGAATCACCGTAGTTTACGAGGACACTTGTCACTTAATGAGCAAATTGGGCTGCGGTCCCACACCATAAAAACAAGAGAAGCACAAGAGATGGTAGTATAAAATCAAGACAGCGGATATAGACCAACATACTTACCTGGACGGGGTCTATGAGCGATTGAGAAGGCTCGTGGTTTAGGCTTGTGGTCTCCATTGTACACAAGGAGAAGCGCCTGCCTTACATCTCCCCAACGTGGGAGAGTGTACGTCGTAATTTGTTCTTCCTGAGGCCTGCGTTCGAGCGGCCCCTGGCCAAATTCTGTTATTATTCACAAACTATAGCTTTTGAAGATACACAGTTCAAAAGCAACAATAGTACAATACATACTCTGATTTCCGATGAATTCACCAACAAATGACAGAGACGGAAAGAGGGTATCATAACTCTCACAGACCAAACAAGCCCGAATTTAAGCCATTGGGCCCGACCCATAAGGGTGGAGCAGCTGACAGCCCAGGCCCGAAAGTGGAAATCAATAACGTATGCCCATGCTCGTGACTCACTGACTTCACCCTTCCAAGCATGCCATCATACTCATTAATGTCGCAATTCTGCTTGTTTCTATTTTAAAAATTCTTCACCATTAATATATTTAGAATATACGATAAAACGTATTTCCTTTGTTCCAACCATTATGAACTCGTTTTATTCATTCTAGATTATATTTTAATCAAAAGTAAGCAATTGATCGCAACATATGGAGTAAGTTAATTATATTTATTTGTAGATACTCCGTATTATAATCATTTGTTTGCTCTTTTTATTCTTTGTGGAAAATATTTTAATCAAACGCAAAAAAAAATAACCGTGACAGAAGGAATATGATTGTAAAACCGATTGTAATTCTTTGCATATATTTGACTATGTATCTAGACACATGTATATGATATCACTCATAATCACCCAATTAGGGGATTATACCTTTCTACAATATTGTCACAACTCTCTCTTAACTATTCTCAATGAATAATTTATATTTGCTTTATTTTATCTTTATCCCAATAAATAATATCATTTCTCACAATTGTACCAATCATTTTATACAAAATTTAGTACGATAAATCCGTAATTTAATTAACACTTATCTATCTGAGTAGGTCTCCTGAGAGGCGACCTCTCAATAAGCTTTATTGAGAGACTATTGTACAATCTTAAGAAAAAATGGTACTAAATGTAATAAAATAGGTACAAACGATGATTTTAAATAAAATGTGTACACCTATTTATGTAAATAGGTACGAAATCACTATAATACGATCAACAATAATAGAATCACAAAAACAAATAAATGGGTTGGTCTTAGAGTTGTTCATGGGTCATCCCGTCCATTTACCCGGCTCATTCCGCCCGCTAAATAAGCGGAAATGGACAAGGCATTTTAAGAAAAATACAAAGGCCTAGCCCACAAACCCATCCCGAACCCACGAACCCGCTTGTCCGTGGACCAAAAATGGAACACGAGCCCTGCCCAAGCCCGCATTTGAATAGCTCTAGCTTGGTCTCTCAATAACTTAATGAAAGACCGTCTCTCTTAAATTTTAGTGTATCATTTTTTATAATCCGCTCACTAAAATATATCCGTGTTAACCACTCAACTAAAATAGTGACATGTTTTACCAAAATGCTCCAAAGACAATTAGTCTTGCTTGTGACGGGTCAGATCTTGTGACGGGTAGTTTGTGAGAGGAAATGGGTAGAGGGGACAAAGGA
>JAOWBH010164213.1:0-11051 GCA_028566215.1 Silene coronaria
CGGTTGTTTGATGGTAATAAAGTTAACGGAGAGTCAAAGAGGTCACGATAGAGAAATAAGTAAGAAGTTTAGGGGTAAGAATATAAAAATATAAGGGTACAATATAGAAAACTGAAAAACTCGAGGGTACAAGATAAAATATCCCTATATTATTTTACGATAATATATTCTCTAATCACATTTCCTAATATTCTCTAATACTAATCAATTTTGAGGGCTTGTCAGATATGATTAGCTCACTGTCTCACTTACATCCCTTAACCCTACAGGGGTGTATTCATTATGTTAGAAACATACATTCTTTTTAGGCCAGCGTTTCAGTCAAAAGACCTTGTGGATTGATTGAGCTACATCTATTTTTGTTTCATCTCTCTGAATTCATGTTAATAGCATAACTAATTCCTAGGATGCTTATGGATCTGAAAGAAGGAAGGCGAAAACGCTCAATTTTTCAATCGCATATGGGCGAACTCCCATGGGGCTTGCTAAAGACTGGAAGGTATCTTCGTTATTCCTGTCTCTCTACCTGCTGTATTGTTGCAATTATTTATATGCGGATCAGTACTCTTGTAATAATCTTCTCTGTTCTGTATTAACCAAAAGTCTGCAATCTTACATTTGGATTTAGAGTTGGAAAATTAGTGTGCTGTTTACCAAGTTGTTATATTATTCCATTCTTTATCCGCAGGTTTCTGTTCAAGAGGCACGCGAAACTGTTGATCTGTGGTATAAAGAACGTCAGGAGGTGTTGAGATGGCTAAAGGCAAGGAAAACAGAAGCCTTGACACATGGTTGTGTTCACACGTTGCTAGGGAGGGCTCGTCGCTTCCCCTCAGTAGATCAGGGTTCATACTTTCAAAAACAGGGTTCATACTTTAAAATAGGTCACATCGAGCGTGCTGCTATCAACACACCCGTGCAGGTAGCTATTTCTGCTATACTTGTGTCTAGATTGCTTATTGGTCTTGCTTAGTTTCATGCAAAAATAGGTGCATTAAAGGCTGTCCTAAATCTTATGGGACTGCCACCTTGAAAGTGTGACCAAAAAGATTCAGATATAAGGTAAAGATGGTTATAAACTTAGAAAAATAAGCAGGTGAAAGTGAGACTGAAGGAGAGAAACATAATGAAAAAGATAACAAAGACGAGGTCAAAGGAATCAAATTGGTTGGGTCTAATCCACGCCCCAGATTCTCTTCATTCCGGATTTCCGGTCTTACCAACACTTGAATGACTTAATTTGGTTGTGTCTTCATGACACGAATATCTGACATATCATTTAGGCCAAAACATGGAGTTTTTTTTTTTTTAACAAATTCGTTGTATCTGACATTTCACTTACCCACGTCACTCGTTTAACATAGTCCAGCCATATTTTCTTCGGTTGCAAGAAGACACATATCACTTGCAATCCCACTCATACCTCAGTTTCTTTTAGGTGTTCCTTTACCCCTCATAAAGTCACAATTATCATCATCTTGGCACTCTTGAAAGCCGCTAATGGGCGCATCACTTGGTCTTTGTATCAAATGGCCACAACATACCCTTGACATATGTTCGAGTTATATTAAACCCTTGTTTCTCGTTTGTGTCTTACTTGGAAACTGATTCCATTTTCACGGCACTTTCAATCAATCATATATATCATTTAACCACTCTTGCAGGCTACTAATTGGTGCAACACTAGATCTCTGTATGACATGGCCACAAGCCCACAACTTATCCTCAACCTATAGACTTTTTTGAATCTTTTTTCATCCTTGTTTCTCGTTCGTGTAGGCCATTTATTTCTTACTCAGAAAGTGATTTTGTTTACATGGTACTTTGTTATGCAGGGAAGTGCCGCTGATGTCGACATGTGTGCCATGTTGGAAATAGAGAGAAATACACGTCTGAAAGAGCTTGGATGGAAATTGCTTCTCCAGGTTCGGCTGGATTATGTTTTGCATTCGTTTTTTATTTTTTATTTTTTTAAAGCTTCTCCCATTTCATTACAAATGGCGTGATTATGAAATAGTGCAAAAAAACTTGTATGATACGGTTGTATGCATACAATCTTGCCATTTACTGTGAACGGTCTTGATTTGTCGTTTGCATTAATGGGGTTAATGGCTTTGTTGTATGCATACAACCATCTCACACAAGACTCACCAATTAAAAGATTATTCTCAAAATTACTCGTGAACTTGTGGACTTTAGTCTAAAATAGTAACATGTACTCCCTCCGCCCCAATCATTTGTTTACCATTGATTAAAATATCCCTCGCAAAGAATATAGAAGGCAAACAAATGACTGTGACAAAGGGAGTATGACTAAACTTTTTCCTTTGGTATCCCCCATAAGCCGCTCAATCACGAAATTGTTAAGATGCCGTTTTCTTTGTGCAGGGTAATTATGAAGTGATTTTGGAAGGACCTTCAGAATCCTCAGTAGAGGCCAAGGATCTAGTAGTTGAATGCATGTCAAAACCATTCGATGGGAAAAACATTCTTAGTGTTGAGCTAGCTGTTGATGCCAAATGTGCCCAAAATTGGTACGCTGCCTTTCCCATGGGCAGTCTAAGTACTTGAGGAAAGTTGTTAAATGCCGATGGTTTGTTGGCGTACGTGATTTTGGAGCAATTTTGTATGCTCGTATCCCCGATGTTCCGCCAGTATATCAGGTGGGTTTGTATATATAGAAGATATGGATGTATTGATCCGAAGATCCCTCAAATTCCTTCGCTACTGGGTTGTGTCAAAGCTTGTTGATCCTATTATTACGTCACTATCATGGATTCATGGCCACTCCAACACCATGAATAACCCTCGATCGCCTATCTTTCCATTTAACTTCAGTAGATTTGTGTAAATGTCAGGTAATTTAACCGGTAAAGTCGTTGATATACGTCAACGTCAAAATTGTCATTGTAGCTATCTTTACTGGAAAAAACAAAAATTAAGGTAATGCCTTGTAACTTGTAAGCATAGTCATGTATTATTTCGTATCTCGAATCTAAACTTGGAATCTAAAGAAAACGGTATGAGGTAAATTAAATGATTGCAAGAAAAAATTGTGTCCTCTTGTACAATTTTGCAAATTCACTTTCGAATTTACAATGGAAAGCTGAAACGTGTACCTGGCTAATTTTTTTTTTTTTTGGCAGTTGTAAAAACCAATTACAATCTCATAGCCCTTTCAGCTAGACTATGAGTGAGCGAGTTTATTAAGTTTTCTAGACACAAAACTAAAACATATTGACGGTGTCCGAGAGTCACAAGCCTGGTTAAAGAGAGAAAAAGCGCGCTCTCTTCTCCGGAGAAAAACGGTGTTACCAAAATCAGTTTATATTTACACCCAAAAAAAAAAAATCAGTTTATATTTACCACGAGTCGCGCCTTGTAGTATTTAAGTGTTACGTTCAAATAAAACTTGGGGACGAAAAAAGCCACTTAAAACGGACGATGTTAACATTTTGCCGTATCCGTCTCATAAAACCGTATCGTAATATATCGGCTTGGCGCACAGCCGCACATATTAACACAACAAAGTGTCATAAACCTCGAAACTCCGGTTTCGAGGTAAAAATGGCGGAAGTTGAAGAATTAGAAAAATCGCAAACCAAAATATTGCAAAGAATATCACTCCTTGAGCTTACTCACTTTCCCTCAATCGCCAAAAACCCTAATTCACCTTCCGCCGTCACCACCGCCGACGCCGACGTCAATGCTGCCGATGACGCCACTGCGGAACGTCTCTCCGCCGTTCTCCGATCAAACGGCGTCGTTGACTTCAGCTTCAAAGTAGTCCCTTCCGATTATTACGATCGTCCGCTGGAAGTTCGCCGTGACCTTCTCGACGCTGCTTCGATTCATCATCTCTGTAAATCTATTGTTTTGGTATGATTTTTTAACAATTTTTTTTTTTTTTAAATTGTGAGTAGTGTAAGATGAGGTATTGTTAGTTGATGATGAATTTGCTGCGGAATTGTTGTGTTAGTTGATGAATTTAGGCGTTTTTGTGGTTCGCAATTGTAGTTTTGTGTATTTAGCCAATTTAGGTTGTTTGCAATTGTTGATGTGATGTTAATTGTGCTCTGCTTTGATGTTAAAGAAGCCTAATTTCGAGTTTTCGTGTTCGAAATGATATGACTGTGCTCAAATTGGTCGCGGTTTTGTTGGTTATTGGTCACCTAGTGTTAATTGAGCTTAGCTTTGATGTTAGAAACTTCATTTCGAATTTTCGTGTTCAAAATTGTAGGATTATGTATAGAGGAGCTCTGAATGGAGTGGTTGTCCTGGTTGGGCTTAAATAGGTGGAGGTGGAGGTGGTGGTGATGGTGTTTTTGGCGGCTTATAGTGTTTCACAACTGTTTATTGGTGATGTGATGTTACTTGAGTTTAGTTTTGATGTCAAAGGGCCTTCATTATGAACTTGCTTGCCCGAAATAGTTGTATGAAGCAGCCTTGAGGGAGAATTTTGTTTGGGATGTTGCTTATGTATTCGATTGTAACATGCAAGGTCTTCACCGAGTCATTTAGGTAACAGTGGTGGAGGGACGAGTAGAGGGGGATTGGACTTAATTTGGACTTTGGATATAATTGAGGCACTACCGCACTAGTCACTAGTAGGCTTCAATTTACGAATCCAGAGAATGATTAACACTGTTCAACTCGTAGCACCGTTGGAAAAAAAGATTGAATATGGTGGTAATGTCCTTGTGAATAGCAAATTAAATTATAGGCGAAATTGGAGGTATCCGTTTTCCTCTAACGTAAGAAAGTTTTGAGGGGAAATTACCTAGGCTCCATTCCCTCTTCCCTGCCTTTCCTCCCTATTTTTATATCTTAACAATGCATTAACCAATTGCTGTGGACAGTATTATTCACTTCAATATCAGTGGACAGAGAAACAGTATTACTTTGTCAACTGTCTTGAAGTAAACATAGAAATTTATGTCGTCTCCGCTGAGTCATGCACTCATGCTTGGCCATTGATAGAAAATGTATCTAGAATGCAGAAAGTGAGGACTTTGAGCATTAATGGTAATGAAATGCAGAAGGATAAAGACTAATATGAACTTCCTTTGGGAATCTTGTTTAAAGATGTTGACTTTGTAGATCAATCTCATTAGTACCTTCAAATCCCAAACCATACATTTTGTTTGAAAATCATACATTTGAAAGCTACATATTTGGGCCATGGCATCAAATCACGGCTCAGTTTTCAAGGTTAGCACGACATATCTTGATGAAATATCCGACACATTAATGATCAATTTCGAATCAATTGTCAAATCAATCGTCCAATCGACATTTAGTTCCATTTTGCTTAAATAACATTTACTCATGGTGCCACTAATAACTAACCTTTCTGGAAATTAGAAATCAAGTGTAATGGGTTGAGTTATTTTCATTTTCATTGTTTAGGGATTGTTTAGGGCCTTTAGGCTGAGGTAGATGTAGATAATTGTCTCAGCTGCAATTTGTGACTTATGTAACCCTGTGTTTTAACTTCTGCTTCAGGTTAATACGCAAGCGCCGTCCCACATTGTTGATTGTAGTAACCGCAATAACTCGAAGTATTATATTGTTGTTGTCCAGGTGCTTACTTGTCTCTTCTCTTCTAGTGCTATCTCTATAACCAGCTCGTTACTGATTGTGGTTGGTGTTTTGTTCAGTATACAGCAAGATTCAATGCAGAAATGGTGAAGAATTACCTGTATTCAATTAACGATGGCAAAATACCGAAAAAGAAATTCAATTGTAAGTGATGCTCTGCAGATTTAAATCGTTATGTTTAGACTCTCTTTCTGATGGAAGATTGAACTTTTGGGACTCATAGGTCTAGTAGAATTTGGATATTGGACAGTAAGCTCTCATTTAAGTGGTTGTTTACTTTCGATGTCACGAGCTAGTTTGCCGAAATGGTTGAGCAAATTTCCTTTTCTTCTGTGCTATGCTTTTTGCAGTTTCGTCAAATTTGTATCTTTAATCTCCCACTAAGAAAAAAGGATGAAGTGGAAAGGAGGAAATTACTTGGTTTCATGGATTATGAGTTAGTGTAGGAATGCACATTTCTCTCTGACTTAATCAGCTTCTTGACAAAAGCTTTGAAAACTGATGTTTCTCCCATATCTTTCGCGTATACTGCTGTTTGTACATGCTTTCTTGATGATTTGCAGCATTCAGCCGTTTTGTATAGTAGTTTCTTCTACTTTTTTTTTTTTTAATCTCTGAAGGTTGAATTAGGCTGTGAGTTGTCTGCGTGTGATTTTGCATCTGAATTTGAAAATATATATTCCTAAGTAAAAGATCAAAAAAAATTGGAAAGCGGAGAAAATAAAAAAACAATGAACTGTTTGTGAGGCTCCTTGTAAGGTTTGGTGCTAAGTGTCTGATTATTTTTTCTGTTTGGGTAGTGAGGCTTGCCCCTGAGGAGGTATCAAACAACTTGACCGGCTTTGGGCACAATGCTGTGACGTGTATTGGTATGAAGACTGACATTCCAGTAAGTATATTTTCTTCTTCTATCTAGAATGCTAATCTCATACTCTCTTCAAATTCAAGTTCCTAAGTCCCGCCATTTTGTGAGCAGGGTTTTCAATTTATGGGGTACTTGCATTTAAAGGGAGGGAATATTATTGGATTTGCTTGGGATGAGAGTAATTATTAAGGGAGTAATGGGAGCTAAAATAAGAAGAAATAGGAGGAGATTTATGTTTTGTGGTGTTGTGGAGGGTGAAAAGAGGAGGTGAGGGAGGAATTATTACCTCCATATGGAGGTAATGCATTACTTGAGGAGGGAGGTAGGTAATAATTACTCCTTTAATGGAGGGACTTTTACACTATATTTCCCCATTTTTATCCATTTCTATCTCCAAACCCCATCCCTTCCCTCCATTTTTTAGTTCATTTTAGCTCTATTACTCCCTTAATTCCCATCCCAAGCAAGCCCTAAATCATGAAATAGAAATCCTATAGAACTTTCTGCTGTGATGAACCAATCATTGTGTATCATGAGTACGGGAAGATATTTAGTGCCTGTAAATCTGTTGGTGATACACTCATTAGCCTAAAGCCATGAATAATTGAACTGAGTGTCTATTTGCTATATTTGCATGTGGTTCAGCCTTTTCCTGCGGATTCTGTCCGCTGCATGTTATCTCATGAGTATTTTGTCTGGCCGAGTCTTCCATGTTTCTCATCCTGTTCGTGATTGTTAAACCATTTGGATACAATTAATTATTTTTTTCCTGGAAAGAAGTATGGTACCCTGCTCCTTTTAGCCTTTCAAGTTTCATCTACCTCAGAATTGGATGCTTAGGAGTTTAGATATGTTTCCTTTCAGTCTTCAACATGCTTTCTGTGAAAAAGTCTCATAAGCTGTGGATTTCTGCGGGTATGAAAACTCGTATGCTTGATGCGTTCATGATGGACTTACTAAACACTGTCCAAATAACCCCAGTTAGAGGTCTCTGCAGCTCGCAGGTACTTTCATCATATGAATATCTTGCAGCTGCAGCTGCTGCAAACTGAGTGTCAATTGTCATGATAAAGATGGTTACATTTTGGCTTTGTTAGAACTTTTCCATTTAGTCACTGAGAAGCATTTGTAGAAACCTACACATTCTCATATGCTGAATATTTTGTGTTTTCTATGTAACATATTTGCATGAAGTTGACTGAAAAGGTTAGTGACGGAATACTTTCTGTGATGAGCTGGACTTGCCCAAAATCTTAATTTGCCAATGTCTTCACTAGCATTTTCTCTATCCCCTTTAAGCCATTGTTTGGACGGAGAGATTTGACGGGGAGGGAGACTCGAATGGGGAAAGGCAAGAGACAATTTTGCATGTTTGGTCATCAGTCTGTAACTCTGTATGGTAATATTTAGGAAATAAATCCCCGACCACAAGCTAAATTGAGATATCCTCTCAACATGGGATTCATTTGAAAGGAAAATGACATCACTCCATTAACTCCTATTCTATTCAAACCAACCATATTGGTACAAAAGCGGACAATCATGTGCCGCCGACAGATGAAGGATCACCACATCACAGCACGGTTTGCTTTTCTAGAGCCCAAAACCTTCAGCTTGTCTTATCAACTCGTGTAGAGCCAATTTAATGTTGAGTTTTTGCGAACAATATGTCGTAAATTGTTTGAATATTAACAGCTTTTAAAGTTTCTGAATTCCCATTTTGTTATCAACAATGTGTCAAATGTTGCTTTTGCATCGATTACCAGGTTATATTGGACGAAGCAATTGTGAAGCTTTCACCTGATTACTTCTGGTTGGGAGGCGGAGAGATATACTTGAAGATGGGAATCAGGACATCAGAATTCATCCAGTTCACAAATCCCTTTATTTTCAGTTGTAGCTCGTCGTGATTCTTTCAACTTATACTCTGCTGATTTCGCCAGAAACACCCGCTGGAAGAGCTCTATTGGCTTAATCATGGAGCTAGTTCATCATTAATTATTGACTCATTCATTAAAGTACAACGATTTTGTTAGCAAATTAGTCTTTCGATCTCATTCATATGAAGTCGTATTAGGAACTTGTATGTGCTATATTTAAGTAGTTTCGCTTGAGTGTCCAAAGATTAAACTAATTTCAATTGTTGGTACATTACCAGGAGGGTTTTTACCAGGTAAGTCATCCGAGGGTAATAGGCTCGAAGTTTATAAGGCATGGATTTAGACCAAGAATGTTCCATAAGATTTGCTCTTGAGGAGGCTTGAACCCGAGTCTCCTTGGAGTTTCACCCAAATTTTGACCACTAAACTCCACCCTTGCGGGCAGGAGGGTTTGCTTAAGATTGTCTTAAGTTAAGGTTTCTCACACCCCTCCTTTATTTTTGCCTTGTGTAAATCGGTTATAATTACAGTCTTAATTCAAGACTAAGATTGAATTTGTGGACGAGCATGGGTTGGGTTGTTAGATGGGGTATAAAAGTGAAGACCAAGGGTGTTAACGAGCCGAGCCCGAGCTTGGCCTTGCTCGACTTGTACTCAAGAACCAAAACTTTAGCTCAATTGGATTTCGAACTTACTAAAGCTTGAAGAAAATGTGCTCGTTATCAAGCTTGCGAGCTTTAATGCAAGCTCGAGTTTCTCGAGCCAAATTCGAGCTAAAATTGAGCCTATATATAATCGTTAATTTGTTTTTTTTTCTTCCGATATTTTCAATAACAAGAATGAGGTTATATGTAAAAATATTTGGCAAATCAGTAAGACATTAGATATATGTGATACAAAAATATAATAATGATAAAATATGAGCAACATCTTATCTAATTACACAAATTCGAGCCGCTCGCGCGCTTTTCGAGCCGAGCCAGCGTTTGCTCGGCTTGACTCGTTAACCTCTCCAACCGAACTTTGATCGAGCCAATTTCGAGTTACTCGCGAGCTGTCTCCTCTCATTAACCGCCTCAATGAAGACACACTTGGTGTAACATGCTAGCGTTAATGGTAAGCTTACAAAGACAATCAAAAGAAGAAACACCAAACAAGGTTAGATTCGAAACAGATCGACTATGTAATAAACTCCCAACTTTATTTATTAATTAATTTATTTATTTATTGCATTGCATGTAAAAAGTACGTAGTACGTCGCCCCATAATCACGTTCAAATTCTTCACTTTATTATCTTTTTTCTTTTGTTTTGTTTTTTGGCTGTCTATTTCACTTATCTCGATAATGATGTTGTCTTTACAAGTTTTTATGGTTGTTTTTGAGTAAAGTTACTCCCCATTACCTTTTATATTATTACTGTTCAATGGATTATTCAACGGATGAAATTTTATTCCGGAACAATCCAACAGTCAAGTATTTTTATGTGGAGAAAAGTAGATTTGGCAAACGGGTCAACCGGGTCGGGTTAGGTTTGAGATATTATCGGGTTAGTTCGGGTCGGGTCGGGTTAGTTCGGGTTTCGGGTGTTTTCGGGTATGTTGGTCGGGTCAAATTCGGGTCAACAATTAAGAGAGATAAAGTACATTTAGTATCATTTCGCGTTATTTCAAGTCATTTTTGATCAATTAGAGTTACGTTTTGTCGAGTCATTTTCGGATCGGGTTATTTTGGGTGTTCGGGGCAGTTCCGGGTCAACAAACCTCAGGTCATGTTCGGTCAGGTCGGGTCATCTCGGGTTTCGGGTCACATTCGGGGGTTGTTGTTCGGGTCAATTTCGGGTCTCGAGTCAGCCTTTTCGGGTCGGGTTGATTTTGCCAAGTCTAGAGAAAAGTGAATAATGATTTTATATTGGTATATTAGAGGCAATGGAAGGAAATAGAGAGAAAAAATAATGGAGAGTGTCGTTTTTCTCTTCCTTTGTCCTAATCATTTTAAGAAAAATAAACTTTTTACATGAATATTTTAGTACAATCATATATGGCTCCATGCCATGGACTATAATTCAAATACTTGAATTCTTGCTTTGAATTACATATTTTTAAATTAAATAAGATCGGTGTATAATTTATAACGACCTGATAATAATTATACTTTTTCACATGTTTATTCTTGCTCAAATATGGTTGTATGCCGAAGATTTAACATAAAACTTGAATTCTTGCTTCTAATATCGATTTTTCTTTGCCATAACTTTTGTAAAAATAATTTACAATAATTAGTAGACAGATCATATAATGTTAAAATTTCAACGCTTTTTACATCAAGTAAATAGCTTGTTTATTACGAAATATATATTACGATAATTATTGTTTTGTCTATACATGTGGCCTGGATTATTGATGTGAAAACAAAATCACTAATGCTTGTTTTAATTGGGGGATCTTTATTACACCAGCATATTGTAAAACGCGCTAGCTTTATTTATAGAATTTTTTTTCAAAATAGGCGTTTTTCACTAATTAATTATCAAAATGGGTCGACTTTCAAATTTACTAGCCAAAATGGGTCCACGTAGGATTGGATTTATCGAACCTGGGTTGAGAAGCAAAGTCGCCATGGCGGATGACGACTTGGGTCGTTGTATTATCCTTTTCCCACTTCAATGGACTTAAAATTTTTTTTTGGAAAACGCCATCCCCCATGG
>JAOWBH010164244.1:0-11048 GCA_028566215.1 Silene coronaria
TCAATCCCTCCTTCTTGAGAAGGGCTTATTTTCAACCGAATGAGGCTCTTAAGGAGAGAGGGCTCGTCACCAATCTTGGGTGTGGCCCATTTCGCTTCACCCATTCATTGGGATCGTACCATTTGCTTTTTAGGCCACAATTAAGAATAGTGAAAAAACTATGCATGTTTACCAAACTAACCTCCTCACGAAACTGACCCACCACCAACCACACATCTTATCTCCTCGCCCAAACACCAAACATCAATCTAACCAAAAGCCAACCAACAGCCACCCTAACAAGTATTCCCCTACCGTTTTCCACCCCTGGCTACCGACCTTTCCCTCACCCCTTGACCATTGTTCCCTTCTCCAATTCTCCGCCGTCATTACTGTGCGCAGTCCTAGATCTAGGGTTTTCGGTACTACACACCACCTAAAGCTTCCGACTCCAAACCACCTCCGAATCTCTCATCCACAATACCCGCGATGAGGCGACGACCACCACAAATCTCCTTATCATCCTCGACCTACAAATTCCTAGATCTGTGACAACCTTCACCACCACAACAAAATCTCACTACCTTCAAAATCCAAAAAAAAAAAAAAAAGTGGTCAAAAAAATCGAGTGTCATGGAGCTCGGGCGGCTATATGGGAGAGCTGGGTGGTCGTTCATGTGATAAGGTGGTAGGTTGTTTTGAAGGTGAGTGGTGGTGGGGTCCAAGTAGGGGTGTTCATTGGTCCGGGACCGGACCAAAATCTCTGGACCGAAGACCAAATAAGGCTTAAAAGGTGGACCAAGGACCGGACCATATTAATATTGATCCGGTCCGGTCCGGACCAGAAAAACGTGTGGACCAGACCGGACCGGACCAAATGGACCATATATGATTGTCATCAACAAAGTTTAGCATATGAAATTAAAACTTAAGAAGTTCATAAGGATCAAAATAAGCATCATTATCTTCTTTTTTGGATTTAAATATATAATTACATATTTTATAATACGTGTAAACAAAGTAGACAATAAAATTAATAATATTAAAATTTTAAAGACTCGTTTCTTATGTAAGTTCGGTCCATGCTCCGGTCCGCGTCCAATTCGGTCGGTCTGGTCCAGAACCAGACCACACCGAAGACCAAAGTAGAGAAAAAGGGTGGACCGTGGACCGGACCGAATTAAATATGGTCCGGTCTGGTCCGGTGTTTGGTCCGGACCACTGAGTGAACAGCCCTAGGTCCAAGGGTGAGTTATAAGGGGTATTTTGGTTATTTGGAACTTATATTTTTACCAAATCAGGAAATAGTATGAATCCAGTCAATGAGAGGGAGTATCAGACTAAAACAAAGGTATTGTGGTGAAAGAGAGAAGACACATATAGAGTTGGTACTAAGGGTTACCCCGATATGAGTAACAAAAGACCTTTCACGACAACCTCTTGACATAATGACGACATTCGAAATACTCGATGCTCACCAACTTGAAGCAACACATATACAAAGCATTTGTTGCAAACTCTTAATACAGGAGTCACTTGAATATATTTTCCAATAATAGGGCTAAATTTAATTTTTTTTTAAAAACATGGAAACTAAAAATGAACTTCACTCTAAGAAATATTTGTATTTAGATCACTTACTTGAATAAAGTATGCCTTACTATGGCCTATTAGAACACCCTTGTCTAAAATTCAACCCAACATTTTTGTTCATGTTTTAGATTATCCATAGAGAAACCAAAATGAAGAGACATGAGTGAAGATCAAGCTAGGTTTCAACAAATCCCCAACTAGACGTCTATTATTTGGCCCAGCCAAGTTTGAGTCAGCCCTGTAGCGTGACTAACCCCTTCTTATGAGAATTTTCTTCAGAACAAACTAAAAAAGCTGCAAATAAAACATGATGCTTACGTTAATTTCTTACCTTAGCTTCTCTCCGTTGATATCAATTACGATATGCCCAGAGGTGCGCTGAAAGAGGGTGTAACCGTAAGCAGAAGCTGCGGCAACAAGGGCTTGCTCGTCAGGAGATTCACCCTGGTAGTCAATTGCTTCAGCATCCAATTCAACGCTGTGTCTTAAAGAGTCAAGGGATGTGCTTTGATTGAGAATAGGAATAACTGTGTTACATGCAGCTAATGTCAAGAAAAACTCATGAGCTGCAATCCTGTCATCTCTCTCTGAGTGTTTATGCAGCAACTCTGAAAGTACAAAATCAACATCAACTGGTGATTTAAGCTCCCATCTCTTTCTAGGCACGAATGTCATTCCAGGAACTCCTGAAACAAACAAGTAACAGTTAGCAAGAGTCTCACATATAGGTAATAGTCTTGGTTAATTTTTTTAGAAAATGACCGATTTTGCTTTAATTTTGAAAGTTTACTATAGACCTAATGTTGGGGAAATGTTTATATAAATAATTTTCAAAATCATTGCAACCCTGACTTTCATTCTTTTCTTTTAGATTAGTCATTAGAACTCCTTCAAATAATTTCATCCACCAAATACTTTCCCCCATCAGAAACAACTAATGACAACAAATATGAGCATTTCACAGTCAGGTTTTTTTTTTTTTTTTTTTGCAAGGATGGAATTATGGAATTATCAGACATTACAATCAGGGTGACCTAAACTGTCTTAAATCAGATTAGGCTAAGCTTCGACAGCCAGTACACGGTATGCGGTGTTCACTGTTCTGAGTCAGATTTAGCTTATGAAAATTATCTTTTAGTTTATACATCAACTGACATTTCACAACAGGCATAGCAGCTATGGACTACACGATTTCTTCATTCAAGGGGAGAAAGAACACACATGTTACATACCCAAGAGTGAGTATAAATCAGGATTCATGTCATTACCATAATGGCATCCTCTACCAATCAGGCAAAACTAAAATTAAGTTCTGATTCACATGCCACTCAAATGAGTATAAGCAAAGAACTAATGTGTACAGAAATACAACATTCCCACATCCAGAGGCTCAACTAGTGACAAGCATTGACCATAGCTCAAGATGACATATGCTAAAGAGCTACTTACGCCAATGCCAAGCACTTCCATCTTTGACGTGGTTATGGTGGCCAGATGTATGTACCGTTAACCTTGTGCCCAACACAAAGTGATCATTATGGTGACCATAACAAAACATTTTGTTGGCCAATGGATAGTTTGCAATGTAGTAAATGCAGCCGGTTAAATAAGCCACTCTACATCGTTCAGTCGTATTTTAATGCCAAAAAAATAGATCTTTGGCTCCATCAAAAAATGAAACAATACAGGGGAAGTTGTATAACAGAACTATGCGCATATCAATGTACTGCAACAACTACTTTTGGAAAAAAAATACATACACAGCTGAGGCTTGCATTTATAGTGTAATGGCGCTATGTACTACAGAAACCACCAGACCTAAGAAATAAAAGAACACAACTACAGTTACCTGATACAATCCCATCTGATGGAGCAGCAGCCGCAGGTGAGAAAGCTCCATACTTTTTTCCATATATACTAGCCGTTCTAAATTCCATTTTGTTTTGCGTAAGTGTTCCTGTCTTGTCAGAGAATATATATCTGATTTGACCCAAGTCCTCATTTATGTTCAAAGATCTACATTGGAACCTCGAGCCACTACTGCTGTCATACATATGTTTGTCTCCTATCATGAAGTATGATTGTCCAAGCCGAACCAACTCCATAGTGATATAAAGTGAGATAGGAATCATTATCTGGAAGATTATAACGGAACTCAAAAAAGAAAAGAAAGTCTCCATGGGAATTCCATAATATTTGTACAGTTTTCGAGCATTTTTACCAGTAGTAAAATATTTTTTCCTGTAATAAGGTAATGTATCAAGCTGCTCCTTGTGACGTTCAAGCCAAAGGCCCATGCCAAGAGCCACAACTGAACACATTGTTAGGAGAAAAACTGACAACCATAGAGTTTCCCTATTCATATGACTTTCCAACTTGCTTCTTTTAGCGGGTGACGCGGCACTATTTAGCATTGCTTTTGTCTCCTGGCCAGTATAGACAACAACACCAATTGCCCATTCTGTGTTCTTGAGCTGACAACCACGCAAAATGATGTTTGACTGACTGAGAGGAAACTTATGGCCTCTGAACTCCATATTGGCAGTGAACTCGTAAATATTTCTATTGGGCTGTTCGCATCTGATAAGCCCTGAATTTATCCCTTCTTCTGCAACAACCAATGCTGTTTCTTGCCTCGCATACCTTGTCTTCAGATTGGATTCACCATCCAAATTCATCGTCTGAATGTAGGCAATGCCACTAGGATCACTAGTTCCCACCAGGACCATGTCACAAGCAATTGTCTCATCAGCAAATATCTTTACAATCTCACCAGCCTGAATATGCTTCCACTTCTTGTTCTCAAACAGTCCCGACTGAAGCACAAGAGCCTCTCTATTATTCTCTTTTCTGTCTGATCCATGCCTTCGCCAGTCTTCATATCCATCCTTTATAGCAGTGACACTCAGCACAAACAAGAGAGGGAATAGAGACACTGTCCTTCCAAAAACAGCAAGAGGAGGAAGTTGATTGAGAGCAGCTATAGCTAGGAAATACAGATAAGCAACCCGATGAAATTGAATGAAAAGATTCTTCGGCAAGAAGTTCAGCATAGTATATTTGCTCGTCCGGATCTCATTGCTACAAAACTCAAACCTCTCATTTGTTCTCTTTGGATCACCAACATATACTAATCTAGGACTCTGATCATGAAAAATATTTTCATCCAACGGCCCGCTCTTACAATAAAGGGCTTGAGACTTTCTCAATTTATCCTGCACCCTAGATGTAGTACCAGCTATCTCAAAACTTGCAGGCTGCGTTATTTGTTCCATCCCACCCCACGACACAAGGCGTTTCAATCCCTCGTGGGGTTATGGGAGGATGACAGCTCAAACACGTGAGAGTCAACAGAGTAAAACCTGTAACTTCTACAGTCTGGGATATCAGGTCTTTCAACAACCCACTTTAGCAAAAGAATCGTCAATGATGACAGCCACGTTGTCCTCTTTCAGTTAGAACAAGGCAGTTTCTGCCTCTTGTGTGGAAGAAGAGAGCAAGGCAATTGAACACACACTGCCCAAGTTATTGATTGTAAACAATGCTTTAGCGCCGCATAAGATGTTCAGATAATGTAAGAGGAATGGCTTGCGACCAGAAGTCATAAACAATTCTCCAACCCGATCATTGGAGAAGTTAGTAACATGACTTCTACTAGTCCCTAAAACTACAATTAAAGACCTAACGTGTCATTAACTCTTTTTGTTATTCACACTCTTATTCCAAAAATAGCTAGTTCCAAGACGATTCAACTTGCTTCACCCATCCACAAAAATCATAATCCGAAGTTTATCTACAACACTATTTTGATACTTGACTCACAAAGCGATCCACCATCTGAAATTCTCAATCCCGTCCACAACCGTCCGTAAAATCAACAGCACAACCACCTCTGCCAGAAGTAATAAACAACATAGAAAAACCAATTATCAAAATCCAACAAATTTTCAGCTGAAATTTATCAAACTCCACTACAAACAAGTAGAATTTAGTTTACCTTCACAAATGCAGAAGTTTCCAGCTAATCGAAACCATCGAATAACACGAAATTACGACAATTTACCAAGCTGAAAACATCAAAACAATAACCACATTATTAGTAATACGCCATATACATGTATATACATTCATCACTCTGAACGTAATAATCAAATCAATAAATTCCGAAACCCTAGGAAAATACGAATTGCACCTCGAAATTCAGAAAAGAGATGAACTATCTTGTCAATTGTTATATCGAATCAATCAATAAATCAATCTACAATTATTAACAAGATATCTAATCATAATAAAATCAGAGATTTAACACTAAATTACCTCGTTTTCAGATCTCTATCGGGAAAAAAATGCCGGAAAGTTGGAATTCGATTCTTTTTGTCGAATTATACAATATGCGAAACGAAATCAGCTAGAACGCAAGGAGTAATTTGATTTAAAGAAATCAAATTTTGAAGAATTTACGTAAAAAAATTAGGGTTAATCGAAAGGGGATTGGAGTTTAAATCACGCAATATTGTAGTGGATTGGAGAGAGAGAGACTGACGGAAGACAAGAAAGAAAGGGGAGAAGCTCAATCCCGCCGGTTTGGATTTTGTAATCAATCGAGAAAGGAGTACCGTGTTCGATAATCGGGTCATTTGGATCGGGTTTATGTAATGTATTTATGACGGTTAATTGTGACCGTATTACGAAGTATATTCAATTATTTTGGAATATTTTCTCCGTTTTATTTTGATTGGGTTGTTCTGAATTAGGTTGTTTTTGAGTTAGTCAACTCGATGTGGATTAGTTTCAAATCAATCATGTAGGTTCACCTGATTGGGTGGGTCGGATTAACGCTTTCGGATTTTAAGTCATATTTACGTTGGTACTTTTGTATTTTAGTTCAAGTTTGACTACACTACACAACGTAAGTCTACTTATTTTTATCAGGTCTAATGAGTACATGTCGTATGTGCCATAAGAAAATCGTAACTTACACTATTTTCTATAATTTGGTTGATCAGGGTTCTAGATGAAGAGGTGGTCGGAGCTATGGGTAGGGTTGTGCTAAACAAGAGAGGTGGTTGATCACATTATAGTGGTTGGAGTATGGTGATCGAGGGTGTAGAGAAAAGGTTATAGTGTTCCGAGTGTGAGAAGGGTGGTGTTTGTGGAGAAGGGAAACAATGAGCATATGGAGAAATAAAGCTCATGATACTGGTTTTAATGTAATTGGTGGTAATCAGAAATTCAAAGTGTCTCAAAAGATTTGAGTGAGGTTTGAAAAACATTAAAAACACAAATTCTATACCTCTCACAATATCTCACTAAAAACTCTCTCTAAAAACCTTAATTTGTCGATGGTAAGCCGCAAATTTGTTTTCATATTTCAAATACTAGTATGCATATTTATCTTTTAGTCAATAAAAGTCTCCTTTTTTGTGAGAATCGTTTTTCTATCCCTTTTATCGGGGTTTCCATTTATTCGTGGTTTTAGTAGTTTCATCAGTAGTATAGAAAGGGTAGTTCGTTGATGGTTCGTCACGTGTTCGTACAAAGGATATAAGCTATTTGTCAACGATCTTTGAAACCAGTTAGAGATAAATTTTCTCCCATAATGAATCAAACGAAGGATCCCCTCATCAAAAGATGCATGAAGATAGCGATACGAGACCGAACCGTATTATCAGAACATGTTTTGAAATTCCTAGTTTATAAGAGTGGTTTTTGGTTTCCATTAGATTGGTTTTCGATTATGCATATCATTTGGCTGAGGTTCCGGAAACAGTGGTTGTTAGTCTGTAACGACTTATGAGTGGTACACTGTATTAGCGAAGTGGATAGAAGGAATGAAACCAAAAAAGATAAAAGTGAAATTGACAAAAATGTATATATCAGAATGACTTTATTACATATCTCTATTATCAAAAATCATACTAAATATTGTTTTTTAACTAATTAGAGGTAGTAGCAAATTCGAGCATGGAGTAAATAAAGCTACTTTGCAAAGCAAGATTTGATGTAAACTCCAAACATTGCAAATTATGGTTTTCCACGTACAATTCCATTTATTAGCCACACCGTTTTCTTCGTCGATAAGAATAGTAAAAGAGCAAAAGACACTCATGAGTCATGAGCTATGATGGCAATTGTAATTGAGAAGATTTAATTTTTGAAAAGAAGGCAAAAGTCACTATCTTCAAAATACAATATTACAAAGGTGTGCATTTTTTTGGTTATCATATGAAGATTATAAACTCCTATTTGTAGCAATTAATTAATACACTATATTATCAGTTGTATGATGTTGTATGGCTAGAGAATAGAGACGGGGTGAAAGTGGCTAGAGAATAGAGATAACGCGAGTATCATAGTTGAGGTAAAGGATATAAATCTAACAAGGATATAGATCTAAGTTAACGCGAGTAAGAGTAAAAAATTTCAAGTTTTTAACTCTATACGAGTTAAGAAAATTAGATTGATTTTTTAGAGTAAGACTAACCTGTTTCATTTTTTTGGATAATCAAGATAAGTTTAAGTCATCAACTTTTAATTTAATTTTTTTTTTTTTTACTATTGACAATACTACGCTTGAAGATGAGTGGAGAACTCGTGGATGTGTGGAAAGTTAACGTAGATGGAGTAGTATGGGTAATACAGGTACCGGAATATGAGAGGTAATTCGAAACAATATGGGCTTTATTGGTCGGTCGAGTGTTCTTCAGGCATGACATTGTTAACCAACGAAAGCAAAAGGCTATGTTGTTTGGGTTGAAGATGGCATGCCAAATGATGAGTTTCAGTTTTGTGATTTTTGAGTCTGGCTCTACGCGGCTGGTGTCCTGTTGGAAGGCTCAGAAGATACACTCTAACTACATTGCAATTTGTTGCGTGACATTCTCTACTTAAAAGGTCTTTTTGAATTACCCATGTTTAATTTTGTGAGACGGAATGGGAACCTGAATGCTCACCTTTGTCTCATGCAGTCATTCTCTCCAATTAAGTACTCTACTAGTGTTTGGTTGGTTATGACTTATGAGTCCTGATTGTTTTACAACTATATCAGTGTAAAACCGTCTTACACAAGACTAAATCTTAAAAGAGTTAAAGATTTCACAAATACATGTGTAATACACAAGTGTGTATAGCTTACTTACTTTTCCACGAATAGAGATCATGATTTCTACGATGTTTTATAAATGACTAATTTACATTATTTGCTACGTGTCCACTAAAGTGATTTCTCTTGGCGGAAAATATCGATCATATGATCAAGTTATTCATAATTTCTACGATATATGTATGCGTCAAAACCATGTCATCTTTTTTTGCAATATATATATATATATATATATGTGCCAATACTATTATGTATGATAATACGTCACATTAAGAAAAATTAATAGCAGTACACATGTTTTCATTCTCAAGTATACTCGTATTATCTTAGTGGCCAGCGGGCAGCTGCCCAGTACGACTAAATAAACAATTAGCTGAACTAGTAATTGACAGTCCAGGAAATAATCATTACGGCCTATTAGCTCAGTTGGTTAGAGCGTCGTGCTAATAACGCGAAGGTCACAGGTTCGAGACCTGTATAGGCCAACTTTTTTTTCCGTTTGTATAGATTTTTTTTGGGTGACAAATCCTTTTGTATAGACAAAACTCTCACTATCACCCTTCAAGGTTTTATTCAATTTATTGCCCAAACAAAAAAACAAAGATATACTTATGGCGTCTACTATCCATGAGTTTGAACTAAATTGCATCCTTTTGTCGGAAAAAGTCGCAAGAAGACGAAGAAAGGATCCTATGTGATTAGAACACTCTTCAATGGTTGTTTCTCGAATTTTGAGACCTATACGTCAGAGCTTAATGCCAAAGGAAGTACCAACTTGAAGTTTAAGGACGCGAACGTGGAATTTGATTATCTCCGCTTTCAATTTCAAGTATTTAATTATGGCAAGATGTTTCAGGACAAGTATATATGTTGGTAATCTTAATGTTCGTGTGTGTGAGCTTGTGTCGTTGCCTGGCAAAAGTGGCGGAAAGATCAATGAAGAAGCTTTTGCAACGTATGAACTAGTAAAATTGTCGAAGACGCAAAAGAAGGCTCATTTAAACTTGTCCTATAAGTTAAGCATGGCTGAAAAAGTTTTGGTAGCAGTAGTTGTTCCAAGCAATGTGAAGACAGAAGACAGAGGTGGAGTTTAAGTGCCACCCTCTGCTGGCTGTAATTTGCTTTGCCTTCTCTTGACTTAGTACTTTGGTGTGGGCTTGTGGGCTTTTACTTGTCTTCAATCCACATCTTTTGACTCTTCATTCTTAGCCCATAGGTTATCATGTGTTTGGCGCCAGATTTGAGCGTAAAGATGTCCAAATTGTCTCCCAAACTCGCTAATGCGATCGTGCCAATCACAACATTGGTCTACACATTTAACCGAAGATGCGTAAAAACACATCCAACAAAGCAATCACTATTTTATTGCACATGTGAGCTAAAATTACTATAAATAACTTTAGTAGAAGCTAATGTAACTAAGAATCAGGTTGGGTAAAGAGGGGATAAACTCGTCACCGTCACCCACATTGGAAAAACAAAAGAGTCGTGTCGTATTTATAAGAGATCTACTACAGCATGAGGCCAATTAAGAAGGCCATGGAGATAAAAAAAAACAAATAAATTGAAGGAACCTAATTTGATTAGCTTATGTTGATGATGCCTAAGACAAATTGTTAGTTTCATGGTGTTGTAAGAGGTCATCAAGCTCGAATAATTGTCTAAGTGCTTCAAAATACACACTGCAGTCCACTGTGATTTCTAGCTCGGCTCGTATGAAAATATTTCGAAAATATTTGAACTCTTCAAAATGGCTTTTCAAACATTTAACAAACATTTTACACTTCAGAAAATCTGGTTTGTTCATTTAAATTGAGAAGAAAGCTTTTGATAACTTGGAAAAGAGTTGGCTTGCACAATAAGTCACTTACCAAAAATGGGTTGCTTGCTTTTACATATTTGGCAAATTTTGTGGTTTCCATAAACTCTTCCAAATAAGCTATTTCTTGCTAAAAAACACAATCTATTTTTGTTAAGTAAGTGGGCAACAAGATACTTAGATGAGTAAAGCTAAGATTACTTATACAAGAAACCTATTTTTTGCTTAACTAATCTCGGTTTTCTTGTACTCCAAACCGTCTTTTGCTAAGTGTTGCCCAAGCAAGCATTAAACAAATATTTTCCACACTTGAATTATAATTGTGTATGATATTTTGTAGTGTGTAGTTTACACTACTTGAGCATTATAAATACCATGCTTAATTCATTTGAACAAGTGTGCAACACAAAGATTTTAATTGAAAAAGACTTTGTATTTTATTGAGTAAACTTGCAAAAATACTTTACACTTTAAATTGAGTTGTGTTTTGCAAACTTAAAGTCGAGTCTTTTAAAAGAGCTAGTTAGTTGCACAAAAGAAATGAATTCGTGTTCT
>JAOWBH010164255.1:0-11048 GCA_028566215.1 Silene coronaria
CTATAAAACCCTAGCATCCATCATCAATCAATCCGTGGCTTCCATCGACTAGCTTTGTATGAAAAGTTACGAATTTAATCAATAAAAATCTCCCTTTTGGTGAGATTCGTTTGTCTATCTCTATTTTCGGAATATTTTCCGTCCTTTATGCAAGAGTGATTTGTTAATGATCTGTCGTACGTTTCTACAATGGATACAAGTTATCGTCAGCAATCATTGTTGCCAACAAAAAGTAAATTTTCTTCATCAAAGAATAAAAAGAAGTATCCCCTTAAAAGTTATATGAAGAGAGCGATACAAGGACGAGTTGATTTGTAATACTGTATAATGTTTTGATATCCCTAGTTTTAGAAGAGGAATTTTTGCTTTGATTTCTATTGGAATTGTTTTCGATTTTATATATCCTAATGTAAGTGTCGTTTGACGTTTTATTAATGAATTGGTCTTTGTTTCAAAAAAAAAAATCTAGCTGTTTCTTTGTGGTTGACCCTATTTTTACATAATAAATAATTAACGAGAAAATAGTAATCGGATTATATGGGGAAACATCTCATGAGTCATGATATACTTACGTGAAACCTTTTTAATTGTTTTTTTTTAACGAGTCACAAGTGGAACGCACTTATAACTTATATATGATGGAGAATTCAAGCCCCGAAACTTATTGTTCATAATACGCCCGTCTCAACGGATGAATTATGACTTCTTTGATACAAATATAGATCACGAGAACCTAAAATTCGAAAGAGGTGAATTGAACTAATGTTTATAGTTTACCGAGTTCATATTTACTACTCCAAGTTACTCATCAAGGTTGTACACAATTAATTGGAGATTGACTAAAGGACAATATAAACTGGATGAAAAGAGAATTTAATTAGTAGAATTGTTGATCGATAATGGTCAAAATTGGAAAATAGTCAACAATTATACTTTACAAATTCCCTTTCCTTGTGGTGAACATCGTACTAGTCACGGCAACTCCGGAAATCTGCGGGTCAGTTGCTCCATCTTACATGGCCTTCGTTCATTTATCTTATACACAGAGACTGGGCAGGGGCGGACGCACGGGAAGCAGAGGACAAGGAAACTCAGTCCAAGCCAATGCCGTTGGTTCCTCGTCTGAAATTAATTCCCAAGGACAGAACAACAACTCCGTAGCTCTTACCTCGGAGGAAATTGAATGAGTTCGAGGTCTCTTGCAGGGCAATTCAGAAGGTAGCGAAAAAATGACAGGTATGGTTACATGGCTCATTGATAGCGGAGCTTCCCATCACATGACGGAGAAGCGGGAATTATTAGAAAATGTCTGGAAAGGAGAAAAGGCAACCATTGGTTTGCCCGATGGCGGAGAGGTCATGGCCAACGAGCATGGAGAAATAAAATTGGATGCTAATCTGATTTTACAAGATGTTTTATATTTAACATCATTAACCTGTGATTTGATTTCGGTTCAACAACTTATTAAAGAAAATAACTATGTCGTGACGTTTTATTCTGCTTATTGTGATATATAGGACCAATCTATGAGGAAGCGGATTGGACGGGATGAGCAGAAGAATGGGGTTTATTTATTCGCACCAAGTAGCGTTCATGTAGCAGGAAGAATAAAGGCTAATATAGACGCACGTTTATGGCACATAAGAGTCGGTCATCCGTCAAGTAGCATCCTATTTTGTTTTTCTGATTTTGTTGGAAACGATTTAATTTGGAATTCGAAACATGTTTGTGATCCTTGTTGTCATGCAAAACAAACGGGTTCGAGTTTTTTGCCTAATAATAAAAGAAGTAGTATTTTGTTCCAACTAATTCATTGCGATATATGGGGACCGTATCTTACTCATTGCTTGTCTGGTGCACATTATTTTTTGACCATTGTAGATGTTCGTGGAGTTTAGATTTATTTGATGAAGGATAAAGGAGATGTTGTTTTATTGATGAATTTTTTTATTAAAATAGTCAAAACCCAATTTGATAAAACTGTTAAAATTATACAAAGTGACAATGGGATGGAGTTTCTAGCTGGTTCTTTGACGAGTTTTTATGCTGAGAACGGAATGATTTTTCGTACTAGTAATGTGGACACCCCTCAACAAAATGGAAGGGTGGAACGGAAACATAGACACATACTAGAAAAAGCATGAGCATTACGTTTTCAAGCACATTTGACAATAGAGTTTTGGGGGAAATGCGTCTTGACCGCTGCTTATCTTATTAATAGAACCCCAACTCGAGTTTTGAATGGTTTGACACCTTATGAAGTTCTATTTGGTGAGAAACCTCGTCTGAACAATTTAAGAGTATTAGGATGTCTTTCTCACGCACACAACAAAGAGAGACCTAAGGATAAATTTGGGGAGCAAGGTAAATGATGCATGTTTATTGGTTACCTACACGGAAAAAAAGGATGGAAGGTTTATAATATTCAAATCAAAAAGTCTTTTGTTTCTTGTAATGTAGTGTTTTATGAGCACTTGTTTTCATATGCACCAAAAGATTCAAATGCATAAGAAATACCAATGCAAGTGTATAATCAGGAAAATTTAGTTTTGATAGTGAGACCATTCGAAGGGAAGAACAGGGGATTGCTGTAGATGGAAGCAATAACGAGGTAGATACATTGAACATTGTATATGAAGAAGCTGATCAAAATAATGTCGAGGCGCCAACTAAAGTTGATCAGCCTATAATCGAGCACAATGAGAAGCAGTTAGGACGTGGTGAACGGAAAAAAAATTGAGCCATATTGGAAAGGTGATTATGTCTGCAAGTCGACTAGATTAATAAACCCCACGTCGACTGCTCATCGAGTTCAATCCCATACTCCAAAGAAAGGTACTCGTTATCCGATAACTGATTATGTTACGACAAGTTGTTTTTCTTTGTCACACAGGAATTTTATTGCGGCGGTTGATGCTGTCAAGGAGCCTGTCTGTTACTCGGAGGCCGTCAAACACGATGAGTGTAGAGAAGCAATGGCGAATGAGATTAAGGCTTTGGAAATGAATGGGACATGGAAGGTGGTTAATTTACCAGCCAATAAGAAACCCATCGGTTGTAAGTGGGTATACAAAGTAAAGCATAAAGAGGATGGAACGATAGAGCGGTATAAAGCAAGATTGGTAGCCCAAGGTTTTACCCATATTGAAGGAATAGACTATAACGAGACGTATGCGCCGGTTGCGAAGATGACAAGCGTCAGATGCTTGTTAGCCGTGGCTATCACGAAAAAGTGGATTATTGCCCAATTAGATGTCAATAATGCCTTCTTACATGGCAATTTACATGAAAAAGTTTACATGAAAATGCCACAAGGTTTTGAGGTAAGTCAAAAAAATCAAGTATGCAAATTATTGAAGTCAATATATGGTCTAAAACAAGCTTCGCGTAATTGGTTTGCCAAGCTTACCGAATCCTTGAAGAGCTACAGTTTCATTCAGTCACTTGCCGATTATTCTTTGTTTGCGTATCGTAAAAATGAAGTTTTTATTGGAATATTAGTTTATGTTGACGATATGATATTAGTGAGTGACAATCAAGAAGCATGTGTTAAGTTCAAGTCATTTCTCGACAAGAAATTTGGCATAAAAGATCTTGGTCGACTGAAGTATTTTTTGGGGATAGAAGTAGCTGCTGGGGTGCGTGGGCTGTTCCTAAATCAAAGGAAATACGCCCTTGGCATCATAGAAGAGACGGGGCTGTTGGGAGCGAAACCCGTCGACACACCAATACAACAAAATCACAAGCTTGCTCTTGCTCATGGTTATTATTTAAAAGATGCAATGAAATATCGGAGATTAATTGGGCGGATAGTTTATTTAACTATTACGAGACCGGACATCGTATATGCAGTACACATTTTGTCTCAGTTTGTCCATGAACCTAGAAAAGAACATTAGGATGCGGCGTTACGATTGGTTCGTTACTTGAAAAAGGATCCAAGTAAGGGCATTGTGATGGGTGTCAATTCGGCTATGCAACTACATGGTTATTCATATTCGAATTGAGCTAGTTGTCCATTGACTAGGCGATCATTGAGTGGTTTTTTTGTTGCTTTGGGTACAACACCCATCTCGTGGAAGTGTAAAAAACAGGGGACAGTAGCGCGTTCAATAGCGGAAGCTGAATATCGAGCATTAGCCGGTGTAACGAGTGAATTGGTATGGGTCAAGTCATTCTTGGCTTCGTTGGGCGTGAGTCATGTGCAGCCTATGAAGGTCTATTGTGATAACCAAGCGGCGCTGCACATAGCTAGGAACCCAGTGTTCCATGGTCGAACGAAACATATAGAGATAGATTGTCACTTCATTAGACAACATTTGGTCGAGAAAAATATTGCAGCATCACATGTACGAAGCAAGTACCAAATAGCGGATTTGTTCACTAAAGCTTTAGGGGGAGAATTGTTTCATACTTTATAGCGCAAGTTGGGCATCGAACCATCCCGTGCTCCAACTTGAGGGGGAGTGAAAGAATAATATCTCGGAGTATGAACATAATATCGTATATTGTAATGTATCTTATTGTTTTAGGTAATTTTCCTAATTAGCTTATATGGTAAATATTGTAGGAGTTAGGGTTGTCTATTGTTTACGATTAGTATATAAGCAAGTTGTATCCTATTTTCTGTATGATTGAAATATATATACACATACAACTTTTCCATCTTTCGGTTTTTCAGAATCTAATCTTTTATTGCGATAACATGCACATTTTAACATGATAGTATTTATTACTCCCTCCGTCTCACTCAATAGTTATCTATTGTCTTTTTATGTGAGGGAAAATTCAAACATAGATAACAATTGACTGAAACGGAGGGAGTAAAAAATATCGGATTATTAAAAAAATGTTAATTTTGCGTTAAGCTTACGCTATAGAACAATTCTATAGAGAGGTGTTGATTTAAACGAACGTCAACCAGCGACAACTAATAAATGAGGTGCTTTTATTCATCTACTCATATGTTCATCTAATGTGAACAATTTAGTGACAATTATACGTGTGAAATGCTTTACAAACTTACATATTATGTATACAATGATATTAATCGGGATTTACGACGGATAAGTTTACTTCAGTTTTCATAAAAGGCCTCTCCTACAACCTATTCTCTAGTGTTGTAGCCCATAAGGGTCTACTATCGAGGCGAAACAAAACAAAACAAAACAAAACAAAAAAGTATACTTAAACGTCGACATTCAGCGAACCTAAAAGTCGTAAACTGCAAAACAAGGAATTTTAGCATCTTTAATTCATGTTAATCTAACTTCTGATTACATTAAAAATGTTCTTCGGGAGACAAGGACTTGAGACCAGCTTCAGACATTGACCATGTATACTTTCTTTAATTAATTAACTAACCCTGTTCGAATCTAACACAGCACATGGCCTGCTAATGCCTTGCATATTAAGGTTTATAATTGTTGACTCCATGGATGTTATCGCCATCTGTCGGTCTATACGACAAAGGCGACCCTAGGTTTGTACAATTCATGCCCAAACCCGGTCCAAACAACAGGCTGTCAGCTTTATACTACAATTTTAGTGAGTGAGTGGCCCTTCATCTCATTTACTCGCTCATAATTGGATAAAATACTCCTCATAAAAGATAAATTATAAGTAAACAAAAGAATGGACGGAGGGAGGAGTAATAATTAGGTCTTGTTTATGCAAAAAAACTCGTATAAACCAAGATGTTTTAGTAACCAGCCACAAGGATGATTTTGATGCTAACGGGATTTGAATCCAGGTGATCACGAGCACACTACTCATGATTTTAACAATCAGGCTAGTTGACATCTCCATATTCTACCCAATATATCGAATATGAACTCACAAATTTATTAGTCTCACCGTACTTATAAGTTATTATACCACATTCATTTACACAAAACTAAAACCACTAGAAACAAGATTTAATAATGTATGATTAAGGCCTCTTTTGGCAGTGCCTAGCTCTAATGATGCAATTAAATAAAATTAGCCTTTTAAATCATAGCCTCAAAGAGACAGAACAATGTCACATGATAACAGATCCAAGAAATGAAGTGAACAATATTAGATGACATGAGTTGTCAATCCTAATCCATAATCAAGCCGCTGTTATAGGCATAATTGACTCAGAAATATATTCTGTCTATTTCCTTTCACAATCTCTTTAAATAATAAGCCCAAAAAAAAATAAAAAAATCACTTTAAATAATAGTTTTCCCTTTCACCCTCATTTTTCTTTATTTTTATGCGTATATTTAGAACCGGTAGGTGATGTCAAAATGCGATTCGGACCATTAATAGGAACTTGCCATGGAGAGAAAATGGACTCAATTGACTTAGACAAACTTGTTTTTTCTTTTGGTGTAAAGGAATCTAGAAGATGATTTTGATGCTGTCGGGTTTCGAACCCAGAAACTCGGATAAACTTGTAAAGTAATGAATAAACAACACCTATTGAAAAGAGTATTGGATGATGTTACTGCTCTGCTTCCATCTTTTCATTGTTTGTGTTGTAGTTTTGTATGGAGAATTCTTAATAATTGTGTTCATAGTGATCTAACTAAAAGAGCTATGAGATTGTAATTATGTTTGATTTTATGCTGCCAAAAAAAAAAAAAGAAAAAAAAAATTTAGATCATTGAGCTTAAACCAAATAAATCTCTGCTAATTTTTTTTGTTGTGTTTTGAGTTAATTATACTTTGATGATAACATTGATAAGTATTACATACACAAACCTTCATACAATGAGCAGACCTTTTTAAGAATGAAATACAAGTATTTATTTTTGGAATAATGTGAAAATTGACTTCATTATTTAGTTTAATGTTCATTTTCAAACACACGATTTTATCAAAACACCATTGTTTAGATGATATTTGAAAAATTGATCAATTCTTATGTCATCAAGTTAAGGAGAACATTTGTTCAAACCTCATGACATCAAGGTAAAACCAGTAAAATGATACCCGCACAAGAGTTAACCAAAAACTCAAGACCACAAACGAAACAAATGTCTCGTATAATTAAGATTGTCTCGTGTTAATATAACACGAGACCCAACCCATTTTACTTTTAACTTCCTAACAAAAATCAAATACTTCTTAACACATTAACTCAAAATTAGCTACTTCGTACTAACTTATTTTAATTCTCATTACTAAAGACGGTCTCATATGATAATTTGTAAAAATGACGATATTAAAAGAGTAAAAGTTTCTTACATTAAACTATACTCACTAATCTCAGTAAACCAGAGTGAGAGATTCTCAATTTGATTAGCATAACTTAATTACAAGATGGATCAGGGAACATAAACAAGAGCTGCATGAATATTAAATACTGTCAGACCACCTATAAAATCAAAGTACTAGTGTCTATTCCATCATAACAAAAACACTGTCAAGTGTTAACTTGAAAAACAACAAAAAAAAACACACAAGGAAAGTGCAAAGAAATTGAAATCAGACAAATAACATGGCATGCAGCAGTTTAAACAACATTCACAGCAAAGAAAATCATCAAAAAAACAGCATGAACAGCAACTATATAACCCCAAGAATCTCCTTTTCTAATGGCTTTGCTGAATCCCAAAGTGGTATTATCAATCTTCAGAGCATTGATCAATATGATCATTGTCCTGCAACATCAGCAGGATTAGATTTCGAGTTTTCCGTATCCACTTTCGACATGAATGTGGCTGATGATCTGTTTTCCAATGGGAGATTGCTGCCTATAGTGGAAGATCAGAAGAATGTGGGTGTGAAAAACAAGGGAGAGACAACCACTCTAAGGGATGAGCTCTTGGTTGGCGACGAAGATGGTGTCTGTCATGGGTCAGAGGATGAGACTGGTTTTAGAATGAGGTTGCCGAGAGTGCAGAAGGGTAATAATTCTAGTTTAGGTTGCAAATGGAGGGAAAGGTTTAGTAGCTTCAAATACTGAAGTACCGAGTATTTTGTCTTGAGAGAAAAAATTGCGTCACCTGGTGGTATTGAGTTCAGTATATACTGAAAGTCGATATCACTGGTGTCGTGACACCCCTAATTTCTTAACGACTTACTAGTCATAGTCGGATAATGCTACTTTCAGGATAATTCAGTTCAATTATATGTCCTGCACAATTTTCTGTTCTGATCACTTCTAACAATTGATTATTCTCCCTTTCTTTAATATGTGCTCAACAATTGTTTATCTTTTCTTGCATTAAGAGAAGACATCATTTATCTAAAACAATGAACAAATGATAGTTTGAAAGAGAGGCAAAACAAAAATGAATGCACATATAAACAGAAGCATTGACATAGAAATGTCAACAAGGTTTAATGACAAACTAAACTAAGTGATCGAGAATATGAAAACACATCATGTATCCGGTTTTTTCCCATGTTTGAACGCGTCATGCTAGGCATTTTTCTTTCCAAGCAGATCATGGTCTAAGGTGGTTGATTTATGTCAAAACATGTAAGCGGCCCAATACGTAGATAAACTTGGCCACTACACATAACCAGTGATAGTAATCGGCTTATATATATCGCAATCCAGATAGTAGAAGTGTAGAACCAGGTAAAGGGTAAAATTTGTTTGGTCCAAGGGTCGAACAATATTAGGTGACAATGCGTTTCTTAAGCCAATGGTGACAATGGTACTAAAGGTTGGGTCGGTCTCTGTTAAGCTGAAGGCCGCAACCAGCTATAGCATTAACACGAGTGCTAAAAGAGTAGAGCTCCAAAAATGCGAAAACAAAATCTGAAATTTGCGAGTTGATCTGCTGATTCCTTAATGACTTCCCATTTAACCCTGGAAAGAACCCACCCTAATAATCTTGGACTCATCATACTGTTGCAACGACTTCCTCAAACAACATACTTTGATGAGAAATAAAGAACTGTCCGTAATCCCAGTTCATTCAAGTCCTGAATGTTCACAAACATAGTGAATTTTAGTATCATTCTATTCAATCGAGTGAAGATTACATCAGCTCTATACGGAACATGCGAAGGGGTGATTTTGTAACTCAGCATCAACAGTTGGTTCCTTTGCAAAATAAACCATGGACGAACCATCCATTACATTACAAGGTATCAAAAGACAGGCCGCTCCAAGACATTACACCAAAATACCATTGCACCAAAATACCATGAAGTACTCCGTATATAAAGCTGTTCATGGGTCGTTATTTGTGTGAATAATTGTATATTGCAGTATGAAAAGATGATACATATTTATAGGAGAATGGGGAAGGGAGCAGCTATACATTTGCTCTAATTACAATGATATGTTTCTGTTTTTATAGTATAAACATAATCAATTTCCCTTGATTATGGGGGATAATTGATATGATGATTATTGAGTGGTAGTATTGATTGTATTTGCCTTATTTGAGTTGATGTGGTTAATACGCCCCCGCAAGATGGACGTCCGATGGGTTAGGCCAATCTTGTTGCGTAAATCAAAGTATTGAGTCTTGTGTAGGGGCTTTGTAAGGATGTTAGCCAGTTGATCTTTGCTTGCTACATGTTGGACGCGAATTTGACCTTGTTGCAACTGTTCTTTGACGAAGTGAAAGGAGAGAGCCATGTGCTTCATTCGAGAATGAAAAACCGGATTCTTTGCATAAAGAGTGGCAGATATGTTGTCGCAGAAAATGACAGGTCGTTTGGTAACAGTGAGGTGAAGCTCAGTCAGGAGATTGCGGAGCCAGAGTGTTTCAGTTGTTACAGATGCTATGGCACGGAATTCAGCTTCAGTAGTAGAGAGGGCGAGTCCACGTTGCTTTTTGGAGGACCAGGATATAGGATTTCGGCCGAGGTAGACGATGTAGCCTATCGTTGAAACATAATTGTCTTTGTCTCCGGCATGATCTGCATCACAAAAGGCATGAAGGCAAGATGGTGAGTTTTGATATAACTGTATACCAACGGTTTGAGTCCCTTGCAGGTAGCGAAAGAGACGTTTTAAGGCGGTCCAATGAGTGATGGTGGGATGATGAAGAAATTGAGCAAGACGATTTATAGCAAAAGCGATATCGGGCCTGGTTAGGGATAGATATTGTAAGCTTCCAACAATGGCGCGATAAGTGGATTGATCGTGAATGGGTTGATGGTCATCACGAGTGAGTGGTGGAGATGTAGCCATAGGAGTAGTGTTTGGTTTGGCATCAATAATTTTGTATTTGGTGAGGAGGTCGTAGATATATTTGGATTGATTTAGGTGTAAGCCAAGTGTATTTGGTGTAACTTCTATGCCTAGAAAATACGATAATGGGCAAAAGTCTTTTAGCGAAAACCGTTGTGATAATTTGTTAATGAAATTATTGAGGTGTGGGATGCGGTCCGGTAACAATAATATCATCGACGTAAATGAGCATATATATACAAGTGTTTGTGGTATGTAAAGTAAATAAAGATGAGTCGGATATATATTGTTTGAAACCGTAGGTTATAAGGTAGGTTTTTAATTCGGTGTACCAAGCTCGAGGAGCCTGTTTTAAGCCATATATTGCCTTTTTTAATTTGCAAATGTAATCGGATTTCGTGTGATCAACAAAACCAGGTGGTTGAGTCATGAACACATCGTCAGTTAAGTTTCCTTGAAGAAAAGCGTTATTGACGTCTAATTGTCTTAGAGACCAAGACTTGGTTACGGCCAAGGACAAGATTAGACGGACGGTCGTGGGTTTTATCACGGGACTAAAGGTTTCCGTATAATCAACATCGGGTCTCTGATGGAATCCCTTTGCAACAAGGCGCGCCTTGTGTTGTTTTAGAGTATCATTAGGGTTATATTTGTTCCGAAAAACCCACTTACAGCCTATCACATTTTGGGATGAAGTTCGCGGAACAAGGGACCATGTGTTGTTTCTTTCAAGAGCTTGAAACTCGTCCTGCATAGCCTGTCGCCAATGAGGAAGGACAAGTGTTGGGGATTGTGTCCTAAACAGCTAGTGCGAGTAACATTTATAAAACTCGAGGTTAACGTGGGTACACTTTGTGTTTTAATCAGTTGATTAACGTTTATCAGTAACGATCGGCTTGCTAGATAAGTTTGACGT
>JAOWBH010164266.1:0-11047 GCA_028566215.1 Silene coronaria
ATCATATTTCTCTAAGTTATTTTACATCATTAATCATTGCATTAGTCATATTTTAGACTCATCATTAGTCATTTAGTCATTTGTAATATTTATGTTATTATCATTATTAGTTAGCATTATTTTCATTCTCAAGTATTCATTTAGTTATAATTTTAATGTCATGTTTAATTGATCATTTGTTAATAGTTTATTACTTAGCATGAGTGAGTAGTCCATTTGTGTAGGGATTAGGAGAGCCATGCATATTTAGTAGTTATAATTGTTGAAATTAGGATGTCATAGTATTGTATGATTATTTCTATCATATGCTTTCATCATATTGTTAGTCTTTGATTATTGATCACAATCCTAGATTGAATTTGTTAATTCGTTCTAAAAGTCGAGAGGCACAAAATTGAACTAGACTAAGCACGTTTTAGTAGACCGATCTAGTCATAGCGAGAGCTCATTAGAACCCGTTCTATGGTTGACAATAAGGCCGAGAGGTGATTGTCATTAGACCTAAATAATCATCGTTAATATGTATTCCTAAGTTTGGTTTAGTAATTATCTATTTACATGTGTGACCCGATTCCCCTAATTATTATTGTTGTCATCTCGTTATTTTCATCATTGTTTACCAATCAACCAAACACCCAATTTTTATCGACCTTGATAGAAGTCTATTCGTAGCATATTCACTACGCAACACCCGTCTCCTTGTGTTCGACCCCGACTACACTAGCTTAGGTTAGACCGTTGGATTTATCTTTGATTAGATGTTTGATAGCCTATCTGTCCCTTTGTTTGAAACTTGTGATTTGAGCACGGAGTTGGTTTGTTTTTTCCGGAGGGTTAAACTTCTTATAGAAAGCTAGAGCCAATTTCTTCCAAGAGTCGATTCCTAGTTGTGCCTTGTTCAAGTTCTTTAGCCATTGCTTAACGACTCCAATCAATGAAAAAGGAAACAATACCCATCTTATTTGATCTTGAGTGACTCCCGTTTGAGTTATAGCATCACAATTGTCACAAAAGGTTTCCATATGAAGATGAGAATCTTCACTAGGCATTCCTCTGAATTGACTTTTTTCCACAAGTTGAATGAAAGCGGTTTGGGCAATGAAATTTTCGGTTAAATGAGCGGGTGTTGGTGTACAATTTGGAAGTGTGTCCTCCGTAGGGACGGAATGCGAAGAGAATTTAGGCTTTGTTGGTTGGTTATTTGGGTGGTTTGTGTTTGTATTTTGGTTGACCTCTCCCTCTCTTGCAAAAGGAATTGTGAAATCCACTCCTACACCATTATCTCCCACGGGGTTGCTTGGTTCCTCCATAGTAGAAGTAGATGTGGACCCAACTTCAAGGTTTCTAAAAGCTCTTCTAATTCCTCTCAACGTTCTTTCGATCTTCGGATCAAAAAGAAGTGGTTGCCCCCGGATTGATCTCTTAGGCATACACAACAAAAACAACTTCGAAAAAGATTAGAAATGTCTCAAGGAACGGAGTTCCCTAAGACAACCAAATACAAAATCAAAGCAAATAATAAGCAAAACAAATCACACCGACCCCGGCAACGGCGCCATTTTTGGTGTTGTCGCTAACTATCCAAACAATATTTATAAACTTAACAAACAAGTATAGCAAGTAAGTCAAGGTCGATCCATGGGACGGTAGTGTGTTTCGCAAACAAATATCTAAAACAATGTCTAAGGTTGATTGTCACTTGGATTTGTGAAGGATGAAACTAACTAAACATCTTCAACAAACAACAATAAAATAAGGAAACAAATGCACGGTCTATCTCGCGTATGCCCGTTCGGCTTATTAACTAATGCACGGTCTATCACTTCTAAGGCTCTCGATCTTATAGAGGTGATGAACAAATAGAGATTTATACAAGTTCTTTCAAACAAGCATTTCATCAAACATCATATGTGCAAGAGTTGAAACAAAGCCCGAAACACAAGTAAGATAATCGAATCTCAAAGGTTAAACCCTTAATCAAACCTCATAATCCTCCAATAACCCTAGCTAAGAGACTACTCACTACCCATAATCATGCTATCAATAACAACTAAATATGAAGGAGCAAAGCATAAACATGATGAGTAATGAAAGATTAACAAAGGATTAAAAAGGGATTAGGAATTATGCCCACAAGATGAACAATAGATGATAATAATAAGAATAACAATAGAAGAAATCTTGGAATAAAATAAAAATCTTATCACCAAATCTTGCATCAAACCCAATAAATCTTCAATTACAACCTAGATCTATGAATGATTAAGGAGGGATTAAAAATAATTAAGAGAGATTAGAGAGATAATCTAGATCTAATTATTTTGCTAATATTGAAGGATGGAGGCAAATAATGTGTTCTCCGCTAATCCTCCTACATAATGGATATTTATAGTGGAAGGATTAGGTTAGAACTAGTTTTAGGAAAATGAATAGAAGTTGGCGGAGCTGAGGAAGAACTCGAACGGGGTTGAGGCTGTCTCGGACGAGTTGCCTTCTGTCTCAGACGAGTTTCCATGTGTTGAGGCCTCATCTCGAACGAGCTGATGGGCATCTCGGACGAGATGTCCCACAACTATACCTTATCTTCTATTTTCTCATTTGCCTTTCTTTATTTACTAAGGCCTTCTTCTCTTTTCTCCCTTTTACATCTTTTTGCGCGAGTCGTCTTTCGGCCATCAAAGGGTTTTCCGCCTAATTTAGCTCATTTCCTACATTTCACATAAAATAAGGTAGAAGTACAAATAGGAAGGTTTTGGCCACGAAATTGACTGTAAAAAGGACTAAATGCATACAAAATATGGTTAGTTAGGGGTATTAAATATGTAAAATAGAACCACATCAAGCCTTGAGAAAATTAACCTCTCTAGGCTTCCTCCAACCTATCGGTCCGACTCTTGATCCACCGCCACAAAAGAAGACCAGGTTTTTGGATGAGAATTCATATTTTTAATATCAGTAGGGCGAAGGGCATGATACAGAGAATTGTTTCATGCTCAAACATGGCATATAAGATAGAATTGAGGATGGGAGGATTTCTGTCTCGCTCTTAACTAGTTCAGACACAGAAACTGGGAAACCTCAAGGAGAATTCACTAATTTAGATGGAGAACATTTCGCCAATCATTTGGTAAAAATAAGCAAAACCTACTCACATATATCCGGCCAATCAGAAGAAGCATCATCAGTTGCAAATGTTATCAGTTGTATTCACCCAAATTATGCGTCTCACCTAAAAAGTGATATTAAAACATCGAGGAGCCATCAAAAGCGATTATTCGCATCGATGAAATCATTAAAGGAGGTTCATCTTCCACACCAACTCCTAGTGAGCAAGCTATCCACATTACCAAACTAAAATTTGTGGAATCTTTGCCAGAGAGGATCACGCATCCGCCCAGGCCATTATCAAACTTAGGCATAACTTATATCATTGCCTTTAGAAGATTCTTCTCTAAAGGATTAATCCGGCTAATGGGTCCAACTCCAGATCCTAGTTCTGAGAAGAGAGGTCATTTTTAGGACGGTTCTAAGTACTGTCTTTTTCATAGAGGGTGTGGACATGACACCGATAGGTGTTACAAGCTCAAGCAAACCATTCAATATATGCTCGATCATGGCAAGATATCTTTATCGAACCTAGATTCCTTAAGAGAGAAGAATGACCCTCATGGGTGTCTTACTGTTCGAAAACAGGAGAGTCTCCTAGATTATTCTCCACCTATCATGCCTATCAACGATGACGAGTTGCTCAAATGGATGAATGCTCAAAGCCAAATGTTAAAGCTAGTTACTGGAAGAGAAAATGCTCAAGCATGGGCCGATGATTACGAATCTAGATCTAGGATTGAGTCAGAGTCCGAGTCTGAGTCATAGGCTTTCTATCCCACATTTATTCTAGTGCCTGTCCATTATTTCCATTCCTTATAACAATCTGGGGGCTGTCCCATTAGTCACGCGTTATTCTTGAGTCTATGTTCAATGTCATTAATCATTTCAATAAAAATTACAATTTTCAATCCATATAATCTTCTTTCTCTTCTTTTGCCTTTTCCTTTGACAACGAGAATTGATTCGAGACATTTTAAAACAACAAAACATGTCAAGTCAATGTGAGTACACTTAAGTGATGTTCTGTTCTGAGTTGTAGAGTACCCGACACTCCGTGTCGTTTCCTTACCTATTCCATGTCGGGCAATAGAAACATTTACTACAACCCATTTTAGGACGAGCACATTTCAAGAGCTTCTAGGACGAATCCAAGCCGTCTCCTTGTTAATGGTCTATGACGTAAGGCAAGCCTATTCCCTATTAAAATGTCCCATCTTAAGGAAGAGACGAAAGACCGACCCATTTCACATAAATGGTGTTATTCTGACCCAGTCAATACTTCGATACTTCTGGAGGAGGATCTATTAGATTGGAGCTCCACAATGGTTGTGAATTCAATCGTGACCGGGAGTATGAGTAAAGGACCACCCAAAGTTGTTCATCAAGCGTTGACAAGTCGCCAAGGTGCCAAATTGCGTGCCAATTCAAGACCCAAAATTTCATTAAAAAGACAAGTTGGCCGAAATGTGAAGCAATACAACATCAAATCCCAAGCTAAATCTAAGTCCAAAGTAAAGAAAAGATAGATTTTAGATGAAAGAATCCGAGTCTAGAATCCAAAGAAGCCTGTAATCAGATGCCAATGGTCAAAGGCAGAAACCTGAGACAGAAGATGCCAGTGGTCAGCTAACACCACACATAAGCTTTTGTACACCTTAAGTCCTTCTCGAGACCGTTACAGAGAGATGGATAGGAACTTTGTGAATTCTCTCAGGCTCCTTAGGTATACCCATCCTTTAGGGCCCTTGACATGGAAATTTGAATCCGCATCAATTTACCTACCAATTTTGTGCTTAGGCTACATCAACCCCGAGACCCCATTTCCTTCCACATCGCTAGCTATAACTCTATTAAGCCTTAAATTCACAAAATCAAGCTCCAGACATTTGTTCGTGCAAATCCTTTTATTTTCAAGCTTCACATTTCAAAATATCCAAGCCATTTAACCCCTGACTCAGACACATAGTTTTCAAGTACCTTTGCTAACTAGAACGGGACATACCAATCCATCCTTAGGGTTCGCTTTTGAGTGTGCTCACATGACAAGGAATATTTTTACAAATTACACCACTTTGGTCTATGATCAAGGTGGATTTGCCTCTAATCGATTCTTCTAGTCATAAAAGGAATATACTCTCGTAACCCATGCACTATAAGCTCCAAACACCTAGTTAGGCATACACTCAGAACTACGATCTGATTTGATTTAACTTCACGTGAATACGTAGGCAGTCCACTAACAAGAACATAACCATCCCAACCAACATCTTTCAACCTCAACAAATTGACATTCCATCACAAACATCTCAACCAAAACTCCAATATTATACCTATTTACCGGGGGCTTCTTCTGTAAGGCATCGCCTAGTTTCTCCTTTTGCTAAATTCTTGAGTCACATCCTTGGGGCTTCTCTTCTGAGGCACCATCCATCCTTTATCACTATTTGAGTCTTCATTGAGTCGAGCCAATGCTTGGTCTAGACAATGACAAGATTTTAGATCGATTCTCCGAGTCGTCATGCCTCAAGAAAGCATTTTACTACAGCAAACAATGCTGAAGGATGTCTGAAGAAGATAGACGATTCACGCGAGGGCGAAATATAAGTCCTCATCTCAGCAAATATTCTACCATTGGAATTGATACACGTTGTAACTCATAGTTGGCCATGGGTTACGCACTTAAGTAAAGTCTGTGAGCGTCATCCCAGTGTCATGCCAAACCGAAGTCTATATTGTGTCAGTCGTTAGTCTGCGTCAACTAGCCGGTATAACTTTTAGTCTATCAGTCTACGTCGGTGTGAGTCTCTGTAGTGTCAACTATGTGTCTAGAGCCCACTAAATACGCATAACACGCTACAAATGATCAAATTTTGACTTTTAAACAATTTTGCAAAGACAAGATTTCAAAACCTATATGTTTTCTCGCGCAAGGTTTTCATGCTAATTGCTTACGTACTAATTGTTTATGTCCTTATGTGTTCCTATGTTTTGCAAATTTATGTGGCCACTAACCATGCAGATAACTATAAGAAGCAAAGCTCGCTCCAACTGGGCTTCGCAAAGACTTCATTCTCCCCAGCAGATATTTTCCCTATTCGAGACAGTTCTCATCAACAACATCATATTATGTCCCCATCAGGAGTCCACTGCCTCCGCCAATTCGCTAATTTTTCAAGATTCAGCAAAGACAATTCATCAAAGACAAATCAGTAAAGACAAATCAACAAAGACAAGTCAGGAATGTTTCCCCGCGGAATTCAGCAGTAAAATCCTTATGTTTCCCCACGGAGTTTAGCAGAGGCATTGTTCTCCAGAAGTTCCCAGACTAGAATCTCCTTCACTAGGTTCCTATGCCTACAAAATAAACAAAAATGCCTCCCGAGCTCTCATGCCTAAACCACGCAGTATATCCCCTTTGGATTCCCAAATCCCCGAGTTCTTAAGCCCAAAATCACAATGCAACCTACCTTTTGGTTCTCATACCTATCTTTTTGGTTCTCATACCTATCCTTGGGTTCTCATACCATCTTGAAATTTTGGATTCCCACATCTCAAGGCTCCTACACCAATATTCCCTGGGTTTATAAACCCAAAAATCCTCTTAAAGTTCTCACACTCCACCTTCTAGTTCTTATACATTTAGAATGTTTTAGACTAACCCTTGGGATCCCAACTCCTTTTGGTTCTTATACCCCAACTAGTCCTTTGGTTCATATACCCTAACTCTTAGGTTCGTACACCTAGTCTATAGAGTTCTTACACTTCTATCTCATGGATCACAATCCTTTAGGATCACACTCCTTAGAGTTCCTGAACTCCAAACCTTGGTTACCCCTTAGGTTGAATTTATATTTAGCCTCCTTACCGTCAATGTTTTCCCTTAGGGCCCATACCCTAAGCACAAATATTACATATTCCTTTAAGTCTTACCTCAGCTCCTATGCATCTTCGAAAACATATCAAGAAAGAAGTCTCGGGTATGGTTTCTTCTTATGGCCGGCAAGCTTCCTTACATAGTCTAATGGACTTTAAATGACCCTCCCCGATAATCAACATACTCTAAAATATTCCCAACGACAGGTCCTCATCTCAGTCCCCTTGAGCCGCCTCGTGTCGCCATAGTGTTCAGGTTGTAATATTGGATTGACCTAAGGGCTATACTTTGACTTTTGCCTTGTCCAAGCCTCAATAAAAGTCGGGGCCCTATAGACACCCGTGTTTGAACCTCCCGCCAAGCACCCAATGATGATTGGGCCGCATGTTTAGCATACGTTGCAATTTTATAATATTTAATTAAATTGTCGTCAAGTGGTAGCTCAAACACTCGTGTCCACCCCTTGGTCGTCATCTACATGCCGATATGGTCGTTTTGGCAGTTATAAGAGTCAATTCGTAGTCTGGGTCAAAAACCGTCTTTATTTTCTAAAACCGTGTCAGCCCGAGTTGGAATATTTTGGAATTCCATCGCCAAATATTATTTTAATTAAAGATTTTGACAAAATATCTTGTCATGCGGAATAAGGAAGCCATATATATTCCTCTTTCCAAAGTAAAACCGCAAAATCTTTTCTTGCTGAACAGGTAAACCCCTGGAGAGATGACGCAGCAGGTACTGCGACTCTTGGAAGAGCCGTAGAGACTGCTGGCCTGCTGCGCCCTTTTCTGGGCCTGTTTCTCAGATGTTTCCGTATTTTTACCTCGTGTTTAGTATAAATAGAGGCCTTCATACCTCATAATCTTCACGCGAGTGTCCGCCTCTTCTCTTCTCTCTCTTAGCATTTTAGACCACGTACTTTTGCTACCGAGAACAACGTGCTTGATCTAATCAACCACGTTAGTCCAAATCCTTTTGGGTACCCGTCACGTTTTGTATGACCGACATTAATTAACATTAATCAATTTGTTTTTCCTTGTTAATTCACAGGCTTCTTCTTTCACATTAAATCGAGTCGAGTTACCACTAAATAGACGTTTTAGTTAAATCTTGCTTCGCTAACATGTAAGTTTGAGGGTGTAAATCTCATCTTTAGTCTTGTAATTTTATCGTTGTATTTATTTTTATTAGCTTATGTCGCGTTAATGCCAAAACGATAGTTTTATTTCATATAATACAAGTTTTAAACCTTTTTTTTTTTTTATCAAAACTGCCCAGGTCTAACGAGCAGAGAAAACGCAGTGTCTGATGCATCTTTTTGTAGGATCGCAGCATTTGCTGCGCCTTTTCCAGAGGCTGCCTTTTGCTGCTCTGTTTTCTCTTCTTCTCGGATTTGCCTCTTTTGTCTTCTTTCTTTTCAACATTTTACTTTTCTTTTCTTTCTTAATCGATTTACAGATTCTTCATTAGTTAATCAAGCTTAGTTTTATCCTTTTAATTTATTTTAATTATTTTCTTAAACCTTTTTTTTTCTTTAGTCGGATTAAATCGTTAATTCTTTATATTAGTGGGTTTCTTCCGTTTCTAATCATTAAATCTGTGTTTAGAGGCTTGATAATCAATATTTAGTTTTATAATCACAACTTTGTAAATTTATTTTTGATTTGTTTTAATTCAAGTCTATAAGCTTTTTAAATTGACCTTTCTAGTCATCTCATAATCGTTTGTAATCAATATTAATGGGTTTTGAGAAGCTTTTGAACATAAGATTCATCTTTAACTGTCATCCGTCGAGATTCAATCGTAAATTTGTAAATTAAATTAACTTTCATAATTAATCAACCATAAATCCACAAACGGATCTGACTTTCACAGTACGAACCTGCCTAAGAGCAGACGCATGAAGTGTTGCGCCTCTTCTTGAGGACGCACTTCCTGCTGCGCCTACTCTTAGTCGGTTTCTGCCTTTGATCTCTTTCCTTCTTTGACGTAGTATACATTAATTATTATTATTATTCGACTATTATTCGTATTATCACCCACTTAACTATATTATGAGTCATTTCATTTATTTCCGTATTTCAATCTTTCCTTATTTCATTTATTTCCATATTTGTTTTATTTCCATATTTATTTATTTATTTATTTCCTTATTTTAATTTATTTTCTTTTCATTTAATCTTTCCAAATCTCTTCTTGGCATTTGAATGACATTAAATTCACTTGTATAAATCTTTGTTTAATTCGCATGTATCCTTTTTTGTTTGTTGCTTGCCATTCAAATGCAAAGAATTTAAATTCCCAATTCGACCATTAATTCCTATTTGTATAAATCCACCGACGTAGTTAATATATTCACATGTTAATCTATTGGATGTTGCATATCCTGCATTTAATCAACAATATATCGAGTATAAACGACATTGCCAATCATTATTAGAGGCCGCTATTGAGGCGGGCGGGATTAGGTGTTCGATTAAAGAGATTCCTAATACGTACCCTCACCCATTACTTGGAATATCTGTGAACATCCGTGTTCGCGGGCATTACGAGAGTTATTCTAGAGATGAAATGCTAAGGGTGACAGATTCTTGGTGTCTATGTCATTACTTTGTGTCTTGACATGGTATAAAGCATTCAAACGGTTCCAATTTTCCACAAAAATTGGTGGCGACTCCTTAAATGCGGGCTTGTTCAGCCTTTCACTGGTTTCAAAGCCTTTCAAATCAGTTACAACCCATGACGTGCTTTGTTTACAAAGTTTCATGGGGATAACTGCCGTCGCTTTAACCTATTCAAACGCGCAGGTGTGCACGGTGCAGGTGGCTTGGTCCACAGATTTAGGGTTAGATAAGATTACCCTTGATTTTTTTGCGGGTGGGTATGAAACAGATGTATGACATTCATGAGGAAACCTACCCCCGACTCACTTGGGAGCTTTTAAGCTCCTTTAGGATTGATAAGAATAACCCGTCGGGAAAGGTCGCCTTTTTAAATTTCCGTCTTTTAAACAAATATTATCGCCTTACCCTTCCCACCTTTGGGGAACATTTTGGGCTTGACTCGTCCCTCCCCATAGAGCACCGGAGGATTTTGACCATTGGAGGGTTTGGAAGGCAATTTCCGGTTTAGATGATCACCAGGGGGTGAAGCGTGCGGCGAACACATGTCATAATGCCGCGATACGAATTTGGCACAAAATTTTTGGTTGAACTGTCTTTTCACGAGACGAAAATCATAGCTTTAAGATGGAGGAATTGGACATTCTTGGCTCCTACCTATTCTAACAACCCGCGCTCTTCAAAATTTGCATCGCAAATCATATGGCGCTTCACCTTAACAAGCTTTGCGATTCTCCGAGGCAAACGGTCCCGATTTGTGTGGGTGGCTTCAAAACCCACCTTACCAAGCACATGATCCAAAACTTGCCTAGCTCCTTAACTTGTATTCGCAGGGAAACTTATCTCACTAAAGACTACATTAAACACACCCTCAAGTGGATTAGGAGAAACCCCTACGATAATTTGGAATATTGGCAAATCAAATTTTTTGGGAAGGAAAAAAATTCGATGCACCTCCCAAACGCCCCAAACATGAAAATAGTGCCGGATTTAGAGCACTACTTATTGGAACTACAAGCCGAGGAGGACAATGTTGACCCTCCACAGACCCAACCGATTGTTTATGGGCATGATCATCGATTGCCCGCCCAGACTATAATGCGCTAAAAACTACCACCCCCTCATTCCATCAAAGCCCCTTCCATCCTACCAACAAGGTGGGGGGGTCGTCTAGCCAACTGTCCCAACCTCCGCACCATCCTGACCTCGTCACTTAGATGGAGAATATGAATCTTGGTATGCAAACGATCGTGAGTGAGCTGTTGGAGTGAGTGTCCTCAACAATGGTGCGATCACGATGATTAAGAAATGATTATCAAAATCTCAGAAAAGAATACACGAGGGATGATTCTTTACTAAATGTCAACTGATCATCATTAATCGGTAATGATTGGCTTACTAGGGTTTGACATTACTGTCGTTTGACGGTGGTGATCAGTTAGTC
>JAOWBH010164277.1:0-11046 GCA_028566215.1 Silene coronaria
TGTCTCACTTTGATTTGTGTTTTTTTTTTTAATCAAAAAGTCAATTGGCCTGACTTCTACCAATCGTACAGTTCATACAATTTAGAGTTTATATTTGCTAAGTCAGTTGGATTGACTTGTTCTGCAATTCGTACAATCTAGGGTTTACATTTGCCGATTCTTACCTCTGATTTATGTTTTTTTTGTTTGTTAATTTTGAGGCTGGCGGAAGTTGAAGTTGAGCCAGTTAGCGTGTCGAGTGATACTTCTCTTACTGATGTGAAGCTCTTTGGATAATGGGCCCTCGACGATATCGCGGTATTCATTTATTCTTACCAGTTCTTTTGCGTATTTTTTGTATTTTTTTGTGTTCGCAAATGTTTCTGGGTGATTTTGTTTGATTAGTTGTTTGTTTGCTTTAACTTTTTTTTATTTGTGTCGGGGATTTAAATGACCGGTAGACAAATGATTGTGATGGATTTGCGGTTTCAACAGTTAAAATGTTGCCTGTTATGTATAATTTTGTAATGTGCTCAGTTAATTAGTTTATACTTATTTCGGCTTCATTTGATTATAAATGTCTTCAAATACTATCAAATTTCGGCCAACAGTGTATAAGGCAGATTCATGCAACCCTGCGGTTGGAATTTTGGCCCCTAACAGCTTCATTTTTTTACTGGCAGGCGATGCGCGCTACAGCTCTTGCCCAACATCAGGGGCGACCATTTGATTTTGTCGCGACTGTTACCTTTACATTCACACTAGCGGCACCTACCGCACAAGTTTGATCAAATTTCGTATGAACACTCATCTGAACTTCCTCTAATTTGTTTGTCTATATATTATTCAATTTAGATTATTTACAATCTCTTCCCTCCATTCCCTATTATTTACCAACCACACATTTTCTTTTACTACTCCTCCTTTCCATCTGCTCTTCTTTTCTGATCAACTCTCCTTTTCCCTGGCACCCCTAACCACACCTTTTCTTCCACATATTTCCTTCTGTTCAACTGTTCCACTCATTTCGTCCTTCTTCACTTCTCCCTCATTCCTCGATTTTCATTCCGCACCAACTCGATTCTTGCTCAAAGGTAATTTCTCCTTCTTATAAAGGCAAACTCTTTTTTCTTTTTTTAGGGTTCTAACTCCAACCACAATGTATTCGACAAGCTATAGCCTTCCTTTTATCATTGGTGTATGTGGTAGTAAACAATACTGCATTCTTGGAGTTTGTCACTGCTAATCGGAGATATAGGCTTTGTTATATTGCCTTTATATATGTAGATTGACATTGGTGTGATTGCAGTTGTCTCGGGTTGCGGAGTGAGAGCTTGAGCTCTGAACACGGGGTATTGTTTCTAACCCTAATTAATTTGGTTTTCCAGAATTCCTTTACGTTTTTACTTGTTATTATTAATTATTTTAGTCTAAGTTTGGTTGGGTATCTTGTGTTTTTTGCATTACTGCTTTTTTTTTTTTTTTTTTTACCTTTTTCCCCTACACTATCAGTACTGCATTCCTGGGGTTTTTAGTTCCTAATTGGCGTCGTGGCTTTTCTTTGATTGCTTATATGTGTGTGTGTGTGTGTGTGTGTGTGTGTGTGTGTGTGTGTGTGTAGATTGTCGTTGTTGTGGTTCCCGGTTGTCACGGGCTGGGGTGAGAGCTTGAGCTCAGAACAAGAAGTATTGAGTCTTACCCCAATTAATTATGTTTTTCGTTTTTCCTTTTGCGGTTATAATTTTTATCGTTTATTATTTTTGCCTTACTTTATTGAGCTGGTTTCTTACAGTTTGGAGGTGCTCATATTTGGTATGTCTCGCTATTACTTTTGGCCGCCTCTGGAATCTTGGGAGCTTGGATTTACCACTTCCCCTCCAAAATCTGATCCAACTAGGTTCGTTGCCTTCCTTTTATTGCTTTTGCATATTTAGACTACGGTGGTAATGCTGAACGCCTTCAAAGGGTCTTGAATTATATCTTTGCTCATTAACTAGAGTTGGATTAGTTTCTTTCTTTTTATGGTGTTTAAAGTTGAGTTCTTTATATGCGGTGTTTTAGGATTTACTTCTGTTCTGGATTGCCAGTTTCAGGCGGAGTTTGATCTTGCATCCACATGTATTGCTTCTAGCCTCGCTTTTTTGAATTCCGCTTGATTGTCTTAATTTTGATTAGTTTGTTCCTGTTAGTTTCTTTACATCTCATCGCGTATTATCTTGATTCGTGTATTCTGGTTTGGTGCCTTACAGATTGTATGTGTTTGTAACCGGGACGCACTATCATGTCTTTGGAATGTGTCGAATATCTGAGTTTAAGCTCTACGGCTGCGGCTTGAGACTACTGCAAACACACTGCAATTAGAGGCTACATTTATAGAGGTGATGTGCAGAAGACAACGATTTCCTTGGCCAGCTAAAGTCCACAGGAATCCAATAATATTAACAGTAAAAAGAAAAAAATAAGGAGACAGAGGTTTGTAAAGAAAATATCACCTATAATGAATGGATGGTCCACTCGGGCTTGTTGCCATTGCCGTTTTTTCGTCTTCTCATTGTTTGTATTTTTTATCTTTGTTGACTGGCTTTGTGGCTTGCAGATTGCAAGCGTTCATATGTTGGTCAATTTGCAGGCTACTTGGATGTGGTGGTTTCTTGGGTCTGCCTCTAGAATATTTTATTCTATCCTGTGGTTTTCAGTTTACGTTTTTAAATTTGTAGATTTAGATATTAGTATTCTGTTACTTGGGTTTTAGGTTTACCACTTCCCCTCAGTGGTTGATCCATTTACCCTTTCTTTTGTTGCTTCTTATACTTATATGGTGGTTGTTGTGGTTGCAGATGTCGCGGACTTTAGTGTGATAGCTTGATCTCAGTTCCGTAGGTATTGATTGTAACCCTATTTGTTGAAGTGGATTTTTAGGTTTGCCACTTCTCATGCAGTGGTTGACCCATTTGCCCTTACTTTTGTTACTTCTTATATTTATATGGTGGTTATTGTGGTTGTAGTTGTCGGGGACTGTAGGGTGATAGCTTGACCTCGGTTCGAGAGGTATTGATTGTAACCCTATTTGTTGAAGGTACATTGGATTTATTTGATTTCGTTTTTGCTATATTTTGTTGTTGCCTATGCTTATGTAGATTTAAGGGGTTGATTTAGCTGTATTCCTTGAGAAACCGTAGTGGGTTGTTTGTATATTTGTGTTTTGGTTAACAGGGTTGGGCTTCCATTTAATTAGGGGGATGTTTTCCTATAACTCCTTAGAGGTGAGCGATTTACCAGCCTGTTCATTCTTGTTTTCCAGATCTATGGATATTATCTGCTAAGGCTTGAGTTGTCAATATTATTCTGGGACTAAGATCGTTGCTACTAGGTATGACACCTTGGGTGTGCTCTTGGGATTGGAATTGCTTTCATCATATCTTTTAAAAGGTTAGCGTTGGTTTTGGTTTCATTTAGCTTGATCGTTTGTTCTGTTGGCTATGTGTTTCTCTTACCGTTTGCTGTCATTGTTGTTTATTATGTTAATATTTAAATTCAGTGTTTCTTATCTGCTTGGTATGGCACCTTGGGGATGCTCCTTAGATTGAAATTGCATTCATTTATTTTAAAGGGTTAGTGTTACCTTTTCCTATTCTACCACTCTTTATACCTTACTCAATCCCCTTTTAGTTTCGGTTAACTATAATTCTCTTCCTCACTCTATTATAATTATTCAATTTCCTTTTTCGGTTATTGTACCAGGTCTGGGACTTTCTTCAACATGAAGAACTTTGAAGATTTGGGGTATAATGGTAAGTTCTACTAATTTTAAATATTACGCCTTTTCCATCACCTTTATTGTTATTATTAAGAGGCGTTCCTTTTTATTGATCTGCTATTTAAATGTGATATCTTTGATTTATCTTCAACTACTTAGAGTTTGGGCATTTAGGTAGCTTTTAATTACCCTTGTTTCCGATGTTGGATGATTTAGAAGATTGATTAACCTTCACGATCTAAATGGCTGTTCTCTCTTAGTTTGTCTCTTCTTTCTTCATTTAGTATATGTGTTCACACCATGCCTTTATATGATAGTATGTGTATTGGCTTAATTTTTTTGATATGACACCACAAATTACTTAAAGAAAGCAACACAAGAATAGAATGGTTGAGGTGCACACACGAGCAGAAAGTAAAGAGTGAATTACTTAGTAAAAAACGTGGACGAGTGTGTAAGGGAACATGGCAACTCACCTGTAAATAACCCACCGAAAGTAAAGTGGTAAGTAGAATGTGGAAGAGAGTACATACAGTAAGTAACTGATTTGGCGAGGGAAAGACGAGGGAAAGAAAGCAAACAAATGGGTGAGGAGATTCAATTGGTGCAGAGGAAATGAAAGATAATCAGCACGAGGTGTATGCAGGGAAAGTGGAGGGAAAGTGGATGGAATACTGATGCACATTTGTGAACAACAATAGGGTCAAATGAACTTAATGGCCGCTTTGTGTTTACATTTGTTGTTTTGACATTTGTTCTTGGTGTAGGTTGCCTTGTCGACACCAAAATCTTGAACACAAGGTAGGTTGTGCACAGAGACAAAACTGGCATAGAATTAGTTTATGGGTCGAATAAGAATTTGTCGATAGGACTTTTTTTTATAGGTGAATTAAACTCCACAATAGACCAGTCATTACCATTAAGTTTTTGGGTCTTGATTTACTAAAAGGAGTATGCCTTAATTTCGGTGATCGTCTTATGCTGACCTTAACTAAGACAGTGCAAAATAAACTCTTAAGCGGCCACATTTAATTTTGGAGACTGGTATTTAATTGTTGGGTTTAGTCTTTCTGTACAACTTTTGAACAGTTACAGATTTGCAAAATGACTGAGCTCGAGGTGAGACTTGCCCTTCTCTCGGTTGTATTTCTGATTGGGATATCTAATGAGTATGACATGGCAAATTTGGCTTCCCATTAGAGTTTCGAGCGCTAGATATAATGCTAGAAGCAATCTGTAGTCATCTTAATACTCGTACGACATAGTCGGAGCCTGCTACTTACGCGGCCTTACATGAGTGACCTCTAAAGTTAGTTCAATGATAAGTGTTGTATTATGATGCTTTGCAACCCTGCTGTTGGAGTTTTCGTCCCATTCGTAATCTCTAATCTCGTTCTCTTCCCCTTCCTTATAATCAAAAGATGTTATCAACAACCTATTTTTGCAAATAAATTAATATTTCTTCTTCCTTCAATTCTCTTCTACATTTACTTCTCAAAATTCCACATTTCACTCTCCTTTTGCTACATTATCTTTAATTCTCCTTTCAAAGCTCCAAACTTTTGCTCATATAAACCCTTAATTGGTCTCTAAAACCCTCAAATTTATGACCAAATTCACTTCTAATTCAAATTTTGGGACAACTGAAGTTAAATAATCTGATAGAGAGCTTGTTAAAGAAGAAGAAGATGCCGAGGAAACACTTCTCTTTGAGGTTGTTACTTTCACAAATTGTTTGAGCACAATTTGTTTTCTTTAGGTGTTTTATTTTGATTGGAATAATGGGTTTTAATTATTTCTTAAAGAAGGCATCTGCTGTAATTATTGGGTTTTATTTTATTTTATGGGGTGTCATTTTGTATTGAATGTTTGTCTTTGATTTTGAGTTGCCTCTTAAGTTCTATGTAAGACAGTCTCATGAAAGATTACTAATTGTAACCTATTTGTGTTGTTGTGAATTGGGTTATGTTACGGGTAATTCATTTGAGAAACAGCTAAAATGTGGTTAAGAATGAACATTTGGTTGTGCTGCTGGGGTTCAATTTAGTGATACATTGTATGTATAGTGTTGAGTTAATAGAGAAAGTTCAATTGCTTGGTGGTCGGAACTAAGGATCCTCTCCAATTCTTTGAAGGAAACGGAGGGTCCATTGAGCATTACTTAATCAACTGTTAAGAATAAATTAGGTGATGGAGAAAGAAAATGGAAAGGGTGTAGATTTGGCTAAGATTAAATCCCGGCCATTGTTAGATAATGGAGAAGGAAATGGAGAGGATCGTTACTCATGGTTGGCTACTTATGGAGGATTGATGAAATAACCTGTTGGAGATTTCTTATGAGTTTGGCGTATTAAGTTGAATGATAATTTGCCGAGGAAAAACGGTTTCTTTAGATCAATTTTTGTATTTTTTTCATACTGAGAGTTTTTTTAAAGAGTTGCTCTAAGTTATATCTTAGGTAGGTATGCTGCGATTCAGTTAAAGGCGAAAACTTGGTTAAGGGTTGTTCTTGCTGTTTATGATGGCGTATTATGGAGAGTCGTTACGTTTTATGTACAGAGGTGGTTTTGTGGATAGTTGCTCTAAGGTGATGATTGATGAGTTTATGGTAGGTATATGTTATTTCCGAAATATCTGGCTTCGGGGGTTTGTTTTTTAGGGTGTATTGTGCTTGGTAACTGAGAACCATAGTGGTTTAGTAGTGAAGGATGAGAGTAACGAATGATGAAATAGTTGGAGCGGTGTTTTGTATGAGAAAGGAAGAAGCGTTTTGTAATGTTAAAACAGAATTACATAGTAGTCTTGGGACGTTTTGCGGATCTGTAATAGGAGTAGGCTGATGATGAGTCGTCATAGGTTTGGATTGTGGAAAGGAATGCACCACAAAGGCGTGGCTTAATGATGATGCTTATAAATAAGTTGAGGGAGAAGAGATGAAGTTGTCACATGTAGTGTCACCAATGGCTGAATGACTTTTATAAAAAGGACTAGAGATATGATTCGTTCTTACATTGTTTGAAAGTCAAATTAAACTATCAACACTGAGTTTTGATGTGATGTTATAGTCTCTTAGTTTGATGTGTAAGATATCTTAGTTTGCAATTTGGTACAATAGCTATCTGCGTGTTAGATATAGTCCAATATGCTATGATGGCTTATGAAAAAACACTCTTGGCAGGTAGGTGCTACTCTAATCTTAGGTGATGAGCTTAACTTTAAAGGTCTATTTTGGATGTTCTTTATGATAGCAAGCCAAATATTTCTCCAGGAATTGTAGTGAATATTCTGTTTGGACTGCTCTTAAAGGTTTGAGCTGGAGAACAGGATCTATCAAATCTTTTTTTAGCGTAGTAGTTCAATAATACTATGTTTTAATGTCGGTTCAATAATAACCTACTGAACTTTTCTTTTTCTCTTTTCGAGGGTCCATATACACCAGCATAAATTGCTCTTTTCAAATTTTCATATTTTCATATCCTTGATTCTCGCCGTACCAAAGTTTCTGACTTTATAGGTGTATTAAGTCTGTATTTTATAATTCAGTCTTTCTGACAGGAATTCAGAAAAATGTTTTTTTTTTTTTACGGTGTGATGGAACTCGAAATAAGGGGTTTGCCCATTTCTCTTATCTGGTCTTTGTTCGCTGGGTACCTCTTGTCACGGTGGAGTTACAGATTTTCTTCTCTTTTCGTTTCATCACTTTCATTTTCTAAAGTTGTAACACGATCACGGTTTATGTTTATACTATACTGATTATGTTTCACAGCTAAAAGAGCAGAACCTCCTTTTTCTGCTCTTGATTCTAAATATATCTTCTGGTATTGTTGGGGCATGGCATGCACCAATCATGGATTAATCTCCTTTCCTAAGTTAGCTTAACCCTCTTTCATTCCATGCCTTTTATTGTGCCACTCATTCCCAATCAACATGTGTTTCATTCCCTGCTTTTCATTCTCTCTCTCTTGCTCTGATCTCCTTTCATCCTTTCATCCTTTCATCCTTTCATTTTTACTTCCTTGCTTCTTCTCATTCTACTCCATTTCTCCTTTCGATTTACATTGATTCATTATTGGTTCTTGAAATATGGGATTTTAATGCCGTCCTTAGTGATGTATTATGTGGTTTCTCTCTTGTTGCAAAAGCTGGTACCTTCTTTTTTGCTGCTCCTGGTCCGTCTTTTTATGGTGTCACATGCTAACGAGCCTCACATTGTCTTTTTCTACAGGTATTTGCTTATTGTTTGGTTTTGGTTGTACTTTAAAATGGGCTTTTATGATCTTGTTTTGCGTTTTATATGCTGTTGATTGGGTTATTGTGAATTTGTTTTGCACGGTAGGCAGTATAAGGAGGGTTTGATTTGATGATCTTTAAACTTAGGTTTGTTCTTTTGTTTTTGTATTGGGTTTCGTTTTAAAAAATATGGTTTTTTTTTAATTGTTTTGAGATTTGGAAATGTAGGTTTTAGCTATTTCATATAATGTTATTTGTTGTTGATTAATCACTTAAATTCTCTAAGTATTTTCCTTTTTATTTGCATATTGCGATTTTAGGACTATGGCGTGCTCCGCGACGAGCTAGGCAATACATGACGTGGTCGTAGCTGCTTTTACATTTGGGTTTTAGGTCTTTTTTAGCTTAGTTCTCGAGGCCGAAAGGGTGGCGTGTTGAGAAATTTGTGGTTTTAGAGAGATGTTTGTTGATTATTTTTTTGGGGGTTGGTTTGTGCGAGATTTGGTGAGACTATGAGTTGTTTAAATTTCCGACTATGGAATCCTAAATAGCCTAAGAATAGGTGAGTTTCAACTAACTGGTCATATGCCATTGTATATCCATCACACTATAGGATTCTTAATTTTATTCATGGTGTAAAATTGACGATTTATAGTTTAAAAAAATATCAAATTACAATAACCGAACTTTAAAATTATCAAATTACAATAACTGAACTTTAAAATCACGTAAACGATTTTCGCAGTACATTTTTACTCACTATGCTACTTTTCGTCAAAAAACTTCCGTATTGGTGGAGATGTGAGATAGGAAAAAAAGGGTGGCATTCCCTACCATGTTTGCATTCTCTACCTTTTAGCATCTTCCACATTTTACTCATCACACTACTTTTTGTCAAAAAAGAACTCAATTATCTACCATATTTGCATTCTATCTTGTTCTACAAACGAGTTGGACACCGCCACATTGGTGACCCTTTATTCTTCAAGCTAAAAGGTGGAGATGTGAGATAGAAAAAATAGGGTAGCAAAGGAAGATTAAAGAGAAAAGGTGGGGGTGTTGGGAGGAAGCTAAAGAAGGAGAAGAAGAAAGAAGGGACGGTAAGGATTACCGAGTGAAGAGAAGCTATGACTGATGCCAAGGACAAATTCAATACCAGATCCATCCTATATAACATACTTCTAGGGCCCAAGTACTCCATTCGTCTCAATTATTTGTTTACCTTTGATTAAAATACTTTTCACATAGAATAAAAAAAGCGAACAAACAATTTAGGCGGAGGGAGTATTTGGTTGTTTTGAGATTTATTTCTGGATGTAGCTATTGAGAAGGAGATTTTTAATCTAGGATATGGTGGAATTGTACCTGTAAATGAAACTTTTTTCGTTGAAAGTTTTCAATATCACCCTGACTTTAGCTTTACTGCGGATAGGGTTTGGCCTTTTGTCATGTTGTTGACTCTTTTTCTGTCATCTCATTGTGGATGTTCATTGTTGTTTCTCGTTAGCTTGCGTTATTAATCAGTATGTCATTGTTCAGAATTTTCAAAGACTTAAGAAGAAGCTTTTGGTGGCAGTTGTGTTTTGTTGGTAGCTTGTATCTGTTGAAACAAGAAAAATTTATGTATATATAGGCGTGACATGGGATTGTTGGTGTCTCAATATGTCAATGTTATTAGAGAAAGCACATTAAACAGATTACTGATTATAGAAGTTTTGACGGATAGTTAAATTTATTGGCGTGTTGCTTTGTGTTATCTTCGGTAGACGCATTTAGGAATGGTGGAGTCTGAAGGTATGGGTTGTCCCTCACTCCTTTGCCGTTGCATTAGTATAGTCAATTCTGAATCGCTAATCGTCTGTAACACGTTTTATGGACAAGTTGGTCTTGTATGAGACCGCATCATGTATGTTTTATGTTTATGAACGCACATCACATACTACATACTACACTCGTATACTGAACTTTAAATTGCTATACAAACCATCATGGAACCTGAAACACGGACCATGATGGTACTCAAGGGTGCTATTAGTCAAGTAATGGAGAAGGAAATGGAAGAGGAGAGAGGGAGACTCTTTGTTTGATTTTGTTCAAATTGGGAGGGAGGTTTAGAGGGAAAGTGTTTAAAGGGCGGAAGGGAGGGAGAATGAGCTGAGGAGAGCACAAGTAACTCAGTCGATCGGTGTGTAATTGTTATGCTTTTAAGGAAATGGGGAGAGCACAAGTAACTCAGTCGATCGGTGTGTAATTGTTATGCTTTTTTGTACTCTATGATTTGATAACTTGTTACTGTTCCACTAACCATACTTCCTTTGAAGCATGAAAGATGGGTGTCTTCATGAAGATGACCCCTGGTTCAAATTTATGGACAGAAACATTGGCTGGGAACCTTTTATCATCGAACCACATTTTATTTAATAATTAGTTACATAATTTAATTTGAGCTAACTCTAAGATAAAGACCTATACTATTGAAAATTTTCCAGTTAAGGGATTCAACTTCAAAAGTTTACAGTTACGGAACTCGACTCAAATACTATTAATCTTTCTGTTGCCTTCTACATAGTCTTTTTCTGGTAAATCCCTACACTTATAAAAGAGAGAACCCCTTTGGTACAGTAGCCATGAATAGTGCCAACCCAAGCCCAATCTCCATCGTCGGATTTGCCCTTTAGATCTCAGCCCTCGATTTCTCTTTCATTCACAGCCACAACTTTACCTATCCTTTGCATCCCTCCTCAGTTTCATCGACTCATTCCCTTATCACTCCTCAGTAACATTGACCATAAAAAATCAAAAATCAAAAATCAAAGGTATTTTCTCCCTTTCATACGTGATGTTGAATTCCATTTGCGTTCTTAATTTGGTTTGATTCCATTACTGGTTAGGTTATTATACTGATTTTTTGTTTTTTAAATTCATTTTCGTTGTTTATTCTTTTCCCTAATTTCGATTTTGAATACCTTTTTTATTGTGTTGGGGTATTATAATGCTTCCTCAAAATAGTTGTTCTTAATACTGATTATGAAATTCGTTTTCGTAGTGTCCTTCACAGTGAGATCGACTCAAATGAGATC
>JAOWBH010164288.1:0-11046 GCA_028566215.1 Silene coronaria
TCTACCCATTTCCTCTCACAAACTACCCGTCACAAGATTCGACCCGTCACAAGCAAGACTAATTGACATTAACGTACGAAGTAAATTAATTGCTAAACTATTTCTTATTTTTGCCAATAATTAATATGTAATTATTTATTTTTCAAAAAAAATAATCACACCATGATTTTTATTTTTTTTCCTCTCATCAAATAGGTAGTAATATTGATATATATTACACACTTTTCCTTCTCTTATTTCTTTGATTTTCTTTACTCCCTTACATATCGCTTTTTAATAAACGTTTAAGAATTCGCAATTTTTTTCTCGAGTTTTTTTGGATTTAATATCGTTCTTATTTTTACCAAATACGGATATTTTCTTAATTTAAATAAAGGTAGGAGGTAATCCATTACAATAACTAAAATAAAACAATTACACCTCTAGCTGCGTACATTCAAAATAGAAATCGTATAGGAAATGTAAGGGCACACCAAAACCTAAGAGCAAATCTAATTGAAAATATTTGGCAAAAATTTGGTGACGAAAACTGATGGTGTACAAGTATTATTTTATTTTTCAAGAGTCTTTTAATTTAATGATTTTCTTTATCTTTTTATGTCTTCTTATATTCAATTTATCTATGTAATATTTGATGTATTTTTTAAATATTGTATTAATGTAACCTTGTAAAATAATGTTTTAACTATTATGTCTTTTATATTTTAGAAATTGCCTTGGAAAATATTTTTTTTAAAGAAAAAACGTCTTACCTTTTTTCTACAATAAAACCGAAGTCGATAAATTACCGAGTTGAAAACCCGAACAAATTACGAAAATAGATTTTAATTTAAATAATGTGTGGGGTAGGTTAAAGTAAGAGAGATAAATGATGAAAGAGGGTGATGAGCAATAAGTGTAAATTATTGTTGGAGAAGTATTTTGGTGGTAAATTGAAAAGTTGAAATGATAGGGTGGATGAGTAAAAAGTGGTAAGAGAGGGTGGGATGAGGAAGGAAACTCCTCGTGGTTGTGCATGCTCTGATAGATAATACTCCAACTTATATTTTTATTATCAAAGCGTCTTCCTTTTAATGGACACTTTCGTCACAAGCTGAAGATGGATAATGTGAGGGCAAGTGGGGCGCCTGGAGGAAAATGGAACACCCCATGAATAGTGTCACTTGCATATTGTGAGAGAGCACTCTCCGTCTTCAGCTTATGACGGATAGTGCCCATCTTTAATGAGAATTTGTGTTTTATTATATTGTTAATAGTATTTTAATTAAATTTAAATAATTTTATTGAATTAAAAGAGTATTGAAAAAGGTGTTTCATATGCCTAAATTTAGTGTTGTTTAAGCCGCATAATTCGTGATAGATATATTCTCGACTTAAGAGAGATCAATTGTTTATTCGTTTTTTGACCCATGTGTTTTTTATTACATTTGGCGTCATTCAAGTTGAGATCTGATGAATCAGTCCGATCGAGTTATATGCTTCAAACATTTTTGATTAAATTAAGTGATTCTAGTCGTTTTTGGGAGGTTTAACTATCTAGTTTGTCTAGATCACAAATTCTTACTTGTGACGGGAGGTATCCGTCTCTTGTAAGAGACGGATACCGTTTTCCCTCACAAAATATCCACTTAGAGTGAGAATTTGTGCACATGGGGGGTCCCTTCTTGTCCCTCCCTTGTCCCATCTACCCATTTCCTCTCACAAACAACCCGTCACAAGATCCGACCCGTCACAAGCAAGACTAATTGTATCTAGATATACCGACATACTGTCATGTAAACATATCAGTTAAATTGGGTTTAGGTCTCAAGTGTGCCACACAACGACTTGGGTATGAAGACACGTGTCACATCAACTTATTCTCTCTCTTACATTGACTAATTTTTTTTAAGTCTTGCTTGCGACGGGTCGGATTTTGTGACGGGTCGTTTGTGAGAGAAAATGAGTAGAGGGGACAAAGGAGGGTCCCCCATGTACTTCTCCACTCAAGACAAATGGATATTTTGTGAGGAAATATGGTATCCGTCACAAATAAAATTTTGCCTTTTTAATAATTTCTGTCAGTCTCGCTGACTTATGTTAATACTTAACCACCATGATGAGTAGTGAGTAGTCACCCTTTTCTAGGGTCCGCTTTAGTCTCATGACGGTTTTGATTTCGCAGTAGGTTCTCTTGTTTAACAAGTTGGTGATTTAATACAGTAAGTCTTGCTTGCGACGGATCGCGGGTAACGACGGGTAGTTTGTGAGAGAAAATGGGTAGAGGGGACAAATGAGGGTCTCACCATGTGCTTTCCCACTCAAGACAAATGGATTATTTGTGAGGGAATATGGTATCCATCACAAATAAGTGACGGATACCTTCCGTCACAAATAAGAATTTGTGGATTTAATAATGTTGGGTTTTAAATTGAGTGATTTAATTAGCCTTAATTGACCCCTCATCCCATTTCTTGGGCACTTTAGTCATTTAGTTGCATTTTCAATCTTACTTAGTTACATTTAATTGTCTTCGTTAAAGCAAATCAACCTTTTTAATCGACTTAGATAAGCAATATAGTTAAAACTACAATTAGTCTTGCTTGTGACGGGTCGGGTTTGAAGACGGGTAGTTTGTGAGAGGAAATGGGTAGAGGGAACAAAGGAGGGACAAGGAGGGACCCCCATGTGCTTCTCCACTCACCCTAAATAGGTTTTTTGTGAGGGAAAACGGTATCCGTCACTAACTTGTGACGGATACTATTAGTAAGTAAATATGTAAATATTTGATTAGCTGTCGATTTAGCATATCGTGTAGATATCGTATCGTATCTTCTGTATCTTGTAAACTCTATATATATTCTATGAAATGCTCATACCCGTTTTAGGGGATTACATTCAATCTTACAGATACCTCCCGTCACAAGTGAGATTTTGTGTTAAAACTAACTAGTAATCGCATCGCTTCTTGTGGAATTCGACTCTCAAGAATGTTACAAAGATAGATCACCATTAACTTGTTTTTAAAGTAGTAATTAACAAACCCATAATACTCTTGATCTCAAGGCCAAGATCTTATTAACTTTTATATATTTTTATGACGTAAGATTGAAAATATTTACGTTCCAAATATTGCATTGGCAGGTGTGTTATGGGGCCATGTTGTATCTGGAGTTGAATAGACGACAACACGTACTTTATTAGGAGTATTTGATAAAACACACAACGATAACTTGTACTTTATTCAACAGTAGTAACGATCAGACGACGACGACGACAAGTTACGTCAACACAAGTAGAAGTACATCAGAAAATTACAATAGGACATAAAAGTAAAGACCGTGAAATCCACATGCATATCTTAAGCTTAAAACGGATAGTGTTCGTCTTAAAAGAGAATGACGATAAAATCCACATGCATATCTTGATTCTTAAGCACCATTATTTTTTCATTGCTTTGATAATTCAACAACCAAAACTGAAAACACCAGAGGGGGCGCATGACCGATAGGTCGGTCTGAGTCTAAGACGGCAATCACAACTTCCACAACATTCAGAGTCGCTCGAGCACTGTGCACCTATCCCCTTACAAGTAAGGTGACGGGTGTACACATCATCAAGCATTATGCTTAAGAGGGGATTAAATTGACGAGCAACAGTGACTGGTGTAGGTGTGGTGGCTAACACCAAAATTGCTAGGAACGCGAACATAGTAACCACACTCATAATCTTCTTCATCTCCATATTAATCACTACTACTTGTATTATTAAGGATTCGTATTTAATTTAATTTATACTACTTGTATTATTAAGGATTCGTATTTAATTTAATTTATTTGCTTGTGTGCTTTAGATGAGAAAGTTTGAGACCCTTTTTATAGCCATGCAACGTAAATATACTCGTATTATTTTATAGTATTATTAAAACCAATGGGCATGTACACCATACACGTACTACATGGCATGAAATGCATGTTATGCCTTATTTATTATTTGTAAACAAAATTATTGAAAAAAAAATTGTTGGAGGAAATGATAGAATCGGTTGTGGATTTGTGGGATAAGGCCAAATAACTTTCTTGCATCTACAATGAAGTAGTTGTGGCCTTGTCGGAGTTCTGATTTCCGGGGCTAGTTCGTGTAAACCATTTAAACTACAGTTACAATAGGGCATAAAAATATAAAGGCCATGAAAATCAAATATCTTGAGGACCATTACTTCATTGCTGTGATCAACGGCGGATTTAGAGTGGCTAATTAATACTCTAGTAGGGTTGCTCGTGCCGCCCTGTTGACCAAGGAAAAATTAGAAAGTTTTAGTCAAAATTTTCGGAAGTTTTTCAAGTTTATGTTATGTCACTACTTATTGATTTCCTTGTAGATATATTTCGATTACAATAACTGTAAATCCAAGTTCCGCCACTGACTTTGATCATTCATCGCTAATCATTGTTTATTATGTGTGTAAAACCTTCCAAAAAGAACATTACAAAATCCACAACAAGTTTGGTGTTTTCTAATAACACGAGATTTTGGGATCACTTTAATTTACAGCCAAATGTAACTTTTATTTGGAAATAAGTGCGGTAAAACTAGCTGAAGCATTATGGTTACATTTGATCATAAAATAATGCGCTGAAGAAGGTTGTACGACATCATGGATGGTGGTACAACGTGGTGAATGATGGTGCGATGTAGAAGGGGAATTAATGCATGGTAGATTAAGGCATCACCTAAGGAAGCAATTATACAAATAAATATCAATGGAATCGAAGTTTAAGGGTACAACGATGGCTAATAATAAAAATTAGGGAGAAAACCTGATGATTTGGAGATGGATTCAAAATTTCTGATGAGAATATCTTGTAAATCTTACCATATTAAATTTATTAACGTTAGGACACACATTAGAAAAACTTTTTTTTTTTTTTTTTCAATATTTGATTAAAACACACAACGATAACATGTAATTTACTCAACTGTAGTAACGATCATACAACAACGACAACAACAAGATACATATACGATGGATTACAATTTCTTGAACACAATTTCTTCATTGTTTTGATCATTCAACAACTATAACTGAAAAAACCAGAGGGCGTGCATGAAGCAACGAGCAATCGGAGTCCATGACGGCATTCACAACTTCCATAACACTCGGAGTCGCTCGAGCACATTTCACCTACCGCCTTACAAGTAAGGTGGTGGGTGTACATATCATTAAGCATTATGCTTAAGAGGGGATTAAATTGACGAGCAGCAGTAACTGGTGCAGGTGTGGTGACTAGCACCAAAATTGCTAGGAACGTGAACATACTAACCACACTCGTAATCTTCTTCATCTCCATATTAATTACTACTACTTGGATTTTTAAGAGTGTTGATTTATAATTTGTGTGCTTTATATGGCAAGTTTGAGACCCTTTTTATAGCCATGCAACGTAGACGTACACGCACTACAAGGTAGGGCTGAGCAAAAAATCCAATTATCAAACCGATCCGATACCCGATCCGAATTTTTGCATATCCGATTCGAAAGTTAAGTTTGATTCGGATATCCGATCCGAAATCCTTAGTTTTGGTTTGGATATGGAAATTAGAATAAAAACATTTGGATATCCGATCCGATTCGAAACTATAGTTTTCTAGTATAATTTCGAGAAAATACAATTTTTTTCTAAGGGCTATCGTGAGAATCCCAACGAAGACGAGTACATAATCAACTCGGATAGCGAATAAGGTAACGCGTGATAGCTGACTCGATATTTCATTAAGTAAATTGAGTAGTTGCATGTATTATTGAATTTTAATTGTTTTTACATATTTCGTAAAATATGTTATTGGTTTCGAAACTTCTGAACTAGTATATTTATTGGCTCAATATTTATGTTTACGAAATGACCATGTTTAATTGTTAAGACGAATTTCGTATAATATTATTGTGCAAGATGTATAGGATTTAATGTTTGACAATTTATCATTTATAATTAATTGTATTTGATTAAAAATTAGTATTGGCCAAGACTATATTATAGTAGTGAGTTGAAATTTTGAATGTTGTTTACATTAACCTTTTTAATAAAGTTTCAGCACCTTTTTGAATCTGTCAGTCGGTTTGTACAATTTATTTCGCCTATTTAAATTGTTTATTTCCGAAAAGTTTGAAAAGTGACTCATGTTTATTCCAAGTGTAGAGTATTCCTGTAAAATTTCGTAATTTTTGACCATGTCTTTTGTTCACAATAAGTTATTTATGAACAGCTCGATAATTTACTCGCGAATCTGACAGTTGCTCAAAGATTATTTCTAAAACATATGTTATGCTTTGAAATTATTATGGCTATTTTTCACACATAAACTTTGGAGAGTCTATATGATATTAGGATTTAACTTTGCCACAAAATATTTTGTTAAATCCGTTTTATGAACTGATATTTTTCGGATGTTAGTTTCTGTCAGACTTTAAAGTTCATTTTATAAACCCATTTAAAGTTCATATTTTGAGAATGGTTTACAAACGAAAGTTTTAGCCGAGAGTCTTAGAAATCTAACCCAATTAGCATTGCATCATTTTGATTTTTCTAGAATTAGATATGATTTTTATAGCAGACCTATTCCGTTTTAGAAAACCGATAATCTTTGTTTGTTAATGTTTAACCCTATTTCGCCCCTATGCCTTTTTTCAATTGATTTGGATTTTCATTTTTAAGCATCTCCTTATAAGTATAAGGACTTTTAAATAGTGAACTACGATATAAGTCTCAAGGCATATTAATAACTATTTTAAATATACCGTTAAGTTAACGATTTACTATTTTTGAACAATTACTACTTTTTGCATATTACTATTTTTAGTGACCTTCTATTTTTACGAAGTTTCTATTTTAAGAAGTTTCCATTTTTTGGAAAGCTACTATTTTTTGGAAAGTTTCATTTTTAGGAAAGTCTGTTAAAATGATACTCCTCTTATGAGAGAAGTCTTTGAATAATGAACACTATTTGAAATAGATTTGAATAACTTATGGAATAAGTAAAGTGTAAGGTTTTGAATATAAGCTCTTGGACATACTTTAAAGGTAGCCACTGAGTCGAATATTCGAGTGTTGTATATTGAACTTTTTTTAAAGGTAGCCTCTGAGCTAGATACTTGTGCGTCGTGTCTTGGACATGCTTTAAAGGTAGCCTCTGAGCCGGATACTAGTGTGATGTGTTTTGGACATGCTTTAAAGGTATCCTCTGAGCCGGACACATTTGTGTCGTACATTGGACATGCTTTAAAGGTAGCCTCTGAGCCAGAGTACTTGTATTTATTTACAAATTCCGTGTTTTCATAGCTAATTTGGTATTTCGGTACTTTAGTATATTCCGAGTGAAATTCTATACTAAGACACTAAACGAAATTCCATAAGAAGAAATGAGAAGTTGTTAATTTATTTGTTCACTCTATCTCTTGAATTTTGAATTTGGTTTGAAATGTTTATTACCTTATTTATGTTTTAATTATATGTATATAATAAAGTTTTATGCTTTAAAATATTTTGATATATTAGCATTGCTTATTTATCTTGATGATATATGGCTGGGAGAACGTCTGAGTTACTCCCCACTGATTGTGGCTGTTATGTTTGTAACATGACAAGTATTGGTTTGCTGGGATTCGAGTGTGAGCTAGCGAGTGGTCATTTGGGACCTACTCTTTTTTTTTATTAAGCTTTATTTACAACTCTTTTATTTATGTTGGTTTTAATAAGTCCTTGTTTTTATACAAAGTGACGAGTTGTAGCAACTATATTTAGTAACTGCTATTTGAGACTTACTATTTCGGGAAACTTTTATCTCAAGGATTATTTATAATAATCCGAGTTTTTCTTTCACATAACTTTTTCATTATGTATTTAATCCCATTCGACAGTGTTTTCGCCATTGTTTTGCACTAGATTTTATCAGGGATTACATGGACTGTTCATTAGGACTTACTATTCACATTGGAGCCTTAGTGGCCTTTTGCCATTGATCCACACCTGCCCATATCTAAAGCCAACGAGTCGTTTCCTGCTGGTGCATTGAAATAAGCCTGGGAACGTGGAGCAAGTGTTAGAGTTCTCTTCTTCAAAAGGCTTCTTCTTAACGAGTTTAGTTGATAGATGAAACAATGTGAGTGTTACATGGATATTACATTATATGAAAATCCTTACCTTGTACCAAACCAAGGGTTGCTTCTGAACTGGTGCTCCTAATTGTACAGAAGAGCTGCCACTGGAAGTTTGAGCGCCAAAACCCAAAGAAAAAGTATCGTTATTTTTATCAAAAGTACCACTTTTCAGATTTTTTTACCCAAAATTTTACCCAATTTTTTTTCTTTTTATCTTTTACTTAATCGTCCTCATAAGTTTGCTAAAGATACAAGTCATACAACCATTGTCGTTGAAGCTTTAATCAAATTTAACAGCCTTAATTTCATTCACCCATTTAAAACAGAAGCTCCTATGATTTCTTCCCAGAAATTTTTGTTGATTCGTCGTAGTATTGCCAAGTTTTCTGGGTTACAAAAGTCTCGCTTTTCAGTTAGAGCATGCCAAGTGTTCGACGAAATTCTTCAAAGAACTATATCTCAACAACTTAAGCCATCTTTTAGCGAAACTGTTTATTTGCAGAAACATAATGTTGCCCATGATTATTTTTGTGCTCAGCTCTCTCTAATTGATATGTATTCAAAAAGTGGTTGCGTAATTGAGGCCAATCGAGTTTTCAGTCAAGCCAAGGAGTAGAACTGTGTCATTTTGACTTCTATGATTTCGGGTTATGCTCAAACTGGAAAATCAATGGAGGAGGCATTGCATCTCTTTGATCATATGGGGGATTTAGGGTATTTATGCAATATTATTTCCCGTCAATTACATTTTCATAAAATGTCGAAAACTCACAGAATATAACGTGAAACCAATCTAATTCAACTAAAATTGTCACTCAAATACTACTTACGTGCTTGAAAATGAAAATAATGATAAATTCCATGCAATATGAGTCGATCTCATAATAAAATCGCGGACAGATTACATTGAAATTTCTTCCTATGCATAAAACATGTAATTAATTAGAGACAGAGAATTTACAAAAGCAGAGTAATCTGTCATTCCATCTTCCTCGAAATCTTGTGTGTCGTTAAATTCAATAGGTTCATCCGTCACTGCTTCACATACGTAAACACACATATAAGATAATACGGAGTAATAATAATAATAAGAATACGAAAATTTAATAGGTTCTTTATGTTATTTTACGAGAGAAATTTTGAACAAACGTAAATAAGTTTTAAATGAAAAAAAGACGAACCTTTGAACGATATTTTATGGGGTTTATGATTCACGTAAGGAAGCATTTTCTTGACGTTATGCCATGGATGATAATTCATTAGCCTGAACACGGTCCATACAAAACCCGGATCCTCTTTTTCGACCCGTACGTACGAACGTTTCCTCCATAAATGCTTTCCCATTTCTGCAATTTTCTAAGCAATTCAATAAAACAAATTTAATTTTTTTTAATCGAAATCTTATTTTACAATTAACAAAACCCTAATTTTATCATTAATTTTTCTGAATTAAGCAAAAATGATGACATTTCTGATAAAAAATTTCCATTTATAGGTAAACTAACATATACCCAAATAAATAAAACGTGAATTGATCAATTCGTCCGTCCCAGACTCCCAGTCATTTGTTTACCTCAAAATATCTCTTGCTGGTAAACAAATGACTAAGACAGACGACAACAAATGAAAAAAAAAAGACAGAAATAAGGTTAAATGGATCAGTTAGTTTGCTTCGCCGTGATATTTACAGCATGTAATCACGGTGGATTTCTTGACAGATCAATGAGTAGCTTTGAAAAGATGAAAAGGTCATTTAGCAAAGGCAATTGAACTGATGTAGGAAATGCCATTTGATGCTAATACTATCATCTTGAGCTCAATTTTGAGTTGCTGCAAAACACATAGCTCGGTCGAGCTTGGATGAAAGATTGCAAATCAGGTGTTTGAGTTAGAACCTCATAATGTGCGCACACAGACCACCCGCGTCGCGCGTACCTGCGCGTTCAGATTTACCAGCGAGGCGGCGACACATCTCCCACAGAGCCTTGCGAGCAAAGCACGTCATGGGCTGTTATTGAATTGAAAGGCTTAGAAACCAATGAAAGGTTGAACAAGCCAGCATTTTTGGAGTCGCCACCAATTTTTGTGGAAAATTGGAACCGTTCAAATACTTCATGTCATGTCAAGATACAAAGTAGTGACATGAACACCAAGAACTCGTCACCCTTATCATTCTATGTCTAGAATGACTCTCGTAAGCCCGCGAACACGGATGTTCACAGAGATTCCAAGTAAGGGGTGAGGTTACGTGTTAGGAAGCTCTTTAATCGAAAATCTAACCCCACCCGCCTCGATAGCGGCCTCTGCTAATGATTGGGGAGTTCGTTAATAATTGATATATTGTCGGTTAAATGCATGCAACGCAACATCCGTTATTTTGAACATGTGGAGCTATTTATACTATGTCGGTGAATTAACAAATAGGAATTAATGGTCGAAGTATAATTTTGATTCATTACATGCGAGATACAATAAACATACATGAAATACAATACGAGTGAGTGTTTATGTAATAAAAATGCCAAAATAGGGTTTTTGAAAGAATGAAAGAATAAAAAAAATTAAATTAATGGAAGAATACGTAATAATTAAGTGATATTAATATATATTATTGATTATAGATAAAATAACATAATTTAAGTCGAACACATCCGAGTTCAGGGCCAGAAATCAGCCTAGAGAAGGCGCAGCCAGTGGTGCGTCCTCTGGAAGAAGCGCAGCCACTGATGCATTCGTTCCTGGGTTGGTTTCTGACTGTGAAAGTCAGAATTGCAATCCGTTATGTTCTTGGTTCTTTTTTAAGTTGATTAATCGTAATATTGAGTCGAAGGAAGTGATTTAGCGGGTTTTACATGTGGAAATATCTACCATGGCAGCAAGTACGAATTATGTTGGGTTCATTAACCTTAAAT
>JAOWBH010164299.1:0-11046 GCA_028566215.1 Silene coronaria
GGGCCGTTGGGAGACGGTCTCACCCCCATGATTCGCCCCTCATGACTCCCATCACGAGGGGGATTTTGAACATTAAGGAACTCGATTCGCTTGTGCTTCGAGCGGGGCTTAGGTGGGGATTGGCTGCAGTCCCCCACTGGCAGAGCGAACTATTCGTTGCGACGGATAGTCTATGTATGTGTTGATGTTGGTTTTGGAGAGTGGAGGTGATGATGTTGGATTGTTGTATGTTATTGTATTGGCATTTATCTGTTGTGTATTACTGACCTTTGGCTTTGTTGTTCTCTTATCTTGTTGTGATCCATTCGATGTTGTGGCGAATGGTGAGCAGTGTTCTTAGCAAATGATTATGCTTAATATTGCGGATGGGACGAGGATGGGGATCACCTGGCTTAGTCGCTTGATAGCTTCCGCAGAGCCTTAGTTTATTAAACTCTTATTTCTTCCGTTGTAGTACTTTAGATTATTGTAATTTTTGATTTTGGAGGTTGTAACTATTAAACTATTTATATTTAATAATGTTCTTTTATGGTCGAGTTTGATATGTACTACCCCGAGTAACCGAGTCTTTGGCACCCTTGGTTGCTAAGGAAGGCCTTTCTAAAGGCTCCTTGGTAAGTTGGGATGTTACAAAGTGGAATCAGAGCGACGGTTTTGGAACCTAAAACCAATGAGCATAATGAACGCTTAGTGTCTAATATAACGAACCCGGGTAGGGATTGTTAGGAGCTACCGCAAAGGTCTGGGAGACGTCCAAATATCGCATTGTTGCTCTTACAATCCCTAGCTGGTCACTTGGGATGAAGTAAGAGGGGGCGATGATTGTGTTATTGTTGTCTATTAATGCATAGTGTATTCGTATATTGTATGAGGTTGATGGATGTACAAATTGGTTGATGATGTAATGTTATAATATGATGTTAGATGGTGTAAATGACGGGAGTATAATAGTAGTATAATGTTTAATGTAATATGTTGCGTACCGAGTTATTGTATATGCTTATGGTATATTGAACTTAGGGAATTCAGAGTGTATGCCGCATGGCTAGACCGAGTGGTGCGGAGAACTTGACTCGATCGAGTGTCTTTGGCGCTCGACCGAGTGAATCTTTATAAAAGTTTCTGCCAAGTTTGAGGGCACAACACTCGACCGAGTAATGTTCGGACTCGATCGAGTGGTGTGCACTCGATCAAGCAGGGTGTGACTCGAACGAGTGTTAGGGTCTGTTAATTTGGGGTACATTCTGAAGTTATGATATCCGATCGAGTAGATTATGAACTCGATCGAGTGGACCGTACTCGGTCGAGTACTTGAGTGACTCGACCGAGTGCATTGACGGAATAGTTTCTGCTCAAATCTGGAGTCAGTCACTCGACCGAGTACACTATGTACTCGATCGAGTGGACGTGACTTGACCGAGCGTTTTCCATGCACTCGACCGACTGTTTCTGTTGACAGGCGTATTTTGTTTGAGCCATGTGCTTCGTGCTCACATTTATTTTTACTATTGAAGTTCGAAGATGCCGCCAAAGAATCAAACTGCCTATGAGGCTAGGGCTAGCGAGATGTCTAATGATGAGGTAGCACGGTTACCCGAACAATACGACTATTTTAATGAAGCGCTTCAGAATATCGCTAAGGCCAAAGAGACTTCGGTTGACTATAACACCCTTAGCAAAGCTTTCGCTCGTCATCGTCCGACCAAATACGGTGGGACCGAGCCACCCCAGAAGTTGGGGAACTGGATCCGGGAGATGGATAACATCTTTTATGTTCTCAAATGCCCTGATAACGAAAAGACTAGTCATGCCATTTTCTACCTTACTGATCAAGCCGGACTGTGGTGGCATAGGGAGCGTCAGGCTATGCGCGACTTCTACGCAGAATGGGGGTATGACTATATTCCGTGGATCGACTTTCGTAGGGAGCTACGAACCAAGTTTGTTCCTGAGCATGTTCAAGCTCAACTGAGGGTGGAGTTCGACTCATTCATTATGACAGATGAGATGAGGGTGGCTGAGTACTATATAAAGTTTAATGAGCTATCGTCCTTTGTAGAAGAAGACTTGCAGCTGAGCAACAAAATGTTGGCACTACGATTCGAGAAGGGGTTAACGCCGAAGATTCTGCAATGGTTGCCAGCGGGTTTGAATAACGACGTGGAAGAGGTTTATGAGTGCGCGGGCAACGCGGAGCGATATGGGAAGATGTTCTTAGAGGCTGAGAAACGGGGAAATGAGAAGCGGAAAGTTGATAGCGATATGGATATTTACTCCAAGAGGGGTAGCTGCAACCGTGGCAAGTCCTATTCTGGAGGTTCTGGCTATGGTGGTGGATCACAGTGGAACAACAATGGGACACGAAGCTACTGTAACAGTTCATGTCTAACTTGCTTCAACTGTGGTGGTACCGGTCATAAGAGACATAAGTGCACGAGCGACAACATGAGGAGTTATCATCGAGCTCAGCCGAGCAATTCCTATCGTTCTCAGAGCATGGCTAGCAACCAAGTGTCTAATTCTTGGGGAAATCGGAACAACTTTTACAACGGGGGAAGATCATATCAGCGTCCGAACAACATCATTGGTAATCAGGGTTTGGCTGCAAAGCCGAATTCATCAGCTAGAACGGTTCAGGGAGCGTAGAAAAGCAGTGGAAAGTTATTCATGTTGGATAAGTAGACGGCCCAGGATGATGCGCAAGTTGTCACCGTTACATTTTTAGTTAACAACCAACCTACTTTTGTACATTTCGATTTGTGGGCATCCCATTCTTTTATGTCTAAGAGTCATTTGTCGAAAATAGGGTTAGGGAATTTTGAGTCGATCATGGATGAGGTCTTCATACCATCAGGAGAGGCAGTTAACTGTACCAAGCTGTATAAATCTGTGTCCGTGGTTGTAGAAGGGATGGATTTTCCTATTGACCAGTTTGAGTTTCCCTTAGAGGAGTTTAAGATGATTGCTGGGATGAATTGGTTGGGTAGTTACAAAGCGAGTATTGATTACCATCAGAAAAAGGTGTCTTTGAGAGGACCTAAGGGTATTAGGGTGTTATACCGGGGTTTTGTAGTTCGGCCAACAGTTAAGATTATAGCAGCTGTGACCTTGAAATCTTTTTTGAGGAAAGGTTGTCCTATGATTCTGTGCCACGTTTGAGATACTCGCGTGGAAGAGCCTTCTGCATCTTGTATTTCGATAGCGGATGAGTTCCTTGATGTCTTTCCAGAGGAGATTCCGGGGTTACCACCGAAGAGGGATATTGACTTTAGCGTGGAATTGAAACCGGGTACGGGACCTATCTCTAAGGCCCCATACCGGATAGGACTAAATGAGTTAGAAGAGTTGAAGAAGAAGTTGAGTGAGTTACTTGACAAGGGGTATATCTGACCTAGTGTGTCACCGTGGGGCGCCAGTTCTATTCGTAAAGAATAAGGATGAAAGCTTGAGGTTATGCATCGTTTATAGGGAGTTGAACCATGTTACAGTGAAGAACAAGTATCCATTGCCTAGGATCGACGACCTTTTGGATCAGTTGATGGGAGCCGGAGTGTTTTCGAAGATTGATTTGAGATCGGGGTACTATTAGTTGCGGATTCGAGACAGTGACGTTCCTAAGACAGCATTTCGATCGAGATACGGTCATTATGGGTTCGTAGTGATGACGTTTGGGCTGGCTAATGCACCAGCTGTATTCATGGATATGATGAACCGAGTCTTCAGCCAGTACTTAGACCAATTCGTGGTGGTGTTCATCGATGATATCTTGGTCTATTCGAGGAATAGGGAGGAGTATGCCGAACATTTGAGAATTGTTTTGCAGACTTAGCAAGATAACCAGCTTTATGCTAAGTTGTCAAAATATGAGTTTTATCTCGAGAAGGTGGCCTTTTTGGGGCACATGATTTGTAAGAAGGGTATAGATGTAGATCCGAGTAAGATTGAGGCACTGTCAAATTGGGTAGCACCAAAGAACGTAGCTGAAGTTCGGAGTTTCTTGGGTCTAGCAGGCTATTATCGTCGATTTTTAAAAGTCGTTTCTAACATCGTGAGACCGATGACAGCTTTGATGAGGAAAGATACTAAGTTTCGCTGGGATGAGAGTTGTGACCGAGCGTTCCAAACCTTAAAAGTGCGTTTGACCTCAGCTCCTATCTTAGCCTTGCCAGAAGGGAGTGAGAATTTTGTGGTATATACTGATGCTTTAAAGTGTGGGTTGGGTTGCGTACTTATGCAGAGTGGGAGAGTCATTGCTTATGCGTCGAGACAGTTGAAATCGCACGAGGTGAACTAGCCTACTCATGTTTTAGATTTGGGTGCGGTGGTATTTGCGTTGAAGATTTGGAGGCACTACTTGTACGAAGCGACATTTAAGATACTTTCAGTTTATAAGAGTTTGTAGTATGTATTCATTCAGCGTGATTTGAATATGCGACAGAGGAGATGGATGAAGCTGATGGGTGACTACGACATGGAGATCATCTATCACGAGGGAAAGCGAATGTAGTAGCTGATGCGTTGAGTAGAAAGAGTATTCATTCCTTGTTCACCGCGATGTCCTTGATGAAGCTGAGGGAGGAAGTGAGAAATATGGGAATTTGCATGATCCAGAAAGGTGATACTATTAGTGACTTGATAGTGGAACCTGAGCTATATGACACGATTCGCGCTAAGCAACGGGATGATCCTAAGATTAAAGCTTGGAAGGAGATGGTGGAGAAAGGTACTACTTCGAGGTTCTCCATTCATACCGATGGGAGTATCCGATTTGATAATAAATGGTGTGTTCCCGATGATAGTGAGCTAAAGAAGATCATTTTGCTTGAAGCTCATTGTACTTTGTATTCCAAACATCCGGGCGGAGATAAGTTGTACAAAGACCTAAAGAAGACCTTTTGGTGGCTCGAGATAAAAAAGGAAGTAGCTGAGTTTGCAGCTCGGTGTATAACTTGCCAGAGAGTCAATGGGGAGCAGCTGCGACCGCAAGGGAAGATTCAGTCATTAGATGTGCCGATGTTGAAACGGAAATCGATCTCGATGGACTTTAATGTGGGGTTACCGCGATCGCAAAAGGATAATAATATGATATGGGTGATCGTCGACAGATTAACTAAGTCTGCTCACTTCATTCCGATGAAGGATACTTGGAGCAAAATGGAATTGACACTTGCTTATAGGAAGAATGTCGTGAAACTCTATGGAACACCTCTAGACATCGTTTGTGATAGGGATGCGAGATTCACTTCGTGTTTTTTGTACGAGTTGCAAAGGTTGATGGGCACCACGTTGAAAATGAGTACTGCGTTCCATCCTGCTACTGATGGTCAGACAGAGGGGACTATCAAGACCTTGGAGGATATGTTGATAGTTTGTGTGATAGAGTTTGGGGGTTCTTGGGAGGATCGCCTTGATCTGATTGAGTTCTCCTATAACAATAGCTCTCACATGAGTATTGGTATGACACCATTCGAAGCCTTGTATGGGAAAAAATGTAGAAGTTCGGTATGTTGGGATGATATTTCAGAGGCTGTAGTTTTAGGACCGCAGATGGTTCAGGATATGATTGAGCAGGTATACTTAATTCGCTAGAAAATGAAAGCAGCCCAGGACCATCAGAAGTGTTACGCGGATTTACACTGGCCAGATGTTGAGTTTCAGGTTGGTGACAAAGTACTTTTGAAGGTGTCACCTATGAAAGGTGCAATGCGATTTGGTAAGAGAGGCAAGCTGAGCTAGAAGTTAATCGGGCCTTATGAGATTTTGGATAAAATTAGGGAAGTGGCTTACCGCCTATCACTTCCACCGTCACTTGATCGGGTTCATAACGTATTCCTTGTATCCCAGTTGAGGAAGTATATCAGCGACCCGAAACATGTACTTGAGGCTGAGACGATCGAGTTAGATGATGCACTAACTTACGTTGAAGTGCCTAAAAAGATCTTAGACAGGAAGGTGCGCAAAACTAGAACCGGTGAAACTTCGTTGGTTAAAGTGTTGTGGACCAATCACAACGTCGAGGATGCTATATGGGATACGGAGGAGACTATACGTGAGCGCTATCCACATCTTTTTGATCAGGTATGTTTGGTTACGAGGACGTAACCTTATTTCGTTAGGGGGGTAGGAGATGATCGCGTTGTATTTTTAGTACTTATTTGGTCAAGTTGAAACCACCTTCGGGTAATTACTAGTGTCATTATGTAAGTTGTGGGTCTATGTTGTGGGTCAATGTAGCGGAGAGTGTTGGTCTTATAATGAGAGAGTTTGAGTAAAGAGTGAATTTCGAGGACGAAGTTCGTTCTTAAGGGGGAGAGACTGTAATGCTTCGTATTTATTTGGGCTTGGGCACTCTATCGAGTACTTGTACTCGATCAAGTGTTGGGTGCACTCGGCCGAGTACTTGCTACTCGACCGAGTGTTTCATTGGGACGGTTTTGTAGACATTATGACCTTTCTAGTGTGTGCGCACTCGGTCGATTACTTGGAGTACTCGACCAAGTTGGCTGCACTCGATCGAGTACTTCAGGTACTCGACCGAGTGTCTTTTTAATTCATGGAAACTGAGTGGTTAGATTAGGGTAATTAAGGGATGATATATATTAATCATTTCGTCATTTGTCACTCAGTAAACATCATTTCTCTCCTAATCACTCCTCTAATCACCCTAATCACATCTCTAACAAATCCTTGGATTACTCGGTTGTCGGATTCTCTCGCACACACTCCCGCATGATTGTAAGTATTGCTAATTTAATCTTGTCATTGTTAGTATTGTCTTAAACCCTAGAACAGTTTTGGGATTAGGGATTTAAGGTATTGATTGATGGTCATTGATAGTAATAGAGATTATTATTGCCATTATAGGTGACGACTTCGTAGAGGATCGATTTTAGTGCTTGCTTGTGATCAGATTCGCTGTTGCTTTTGAGATAGGGTTTCCTACTCAGTATATGCTAATGTATTGTCTTGATTATTGAAATGCTATAATGTGATAGTGTGTATTGCGATGTTGATGATGATATTGTGACGGTGGTGATGTGGTGGTTATTGTTGATGGTGGTTGTGTTGTTGTTTGTGGGGTCATTGGGAGACGGTCTCACCCCCATGATTCGCCCCTCGTGACTCTCATCACGAGCGGATGTGCATATTAAGGAACTGAGTAAGCTCGTGCGTCGAGCGGGCTTAGGTGGGGATTGGCTGCGGTCCCCCACTGGCAGAGCGGACTATTCGTTACGAAGGATAGTCCATGTGTTGATGTTGATGTTGGTGTTGGAGAGTTGAGGTGATGATGTTGGATTGTTGTATGTTATTATATTGGCATTTATCTGCTGTGCATTACCGACCTTTGGCTTTATTGTTCTCTTATCTTGTTGTGATCCATTCGATGTTGTGGCGAATGGTGAGCAGTGTCCTTAGCAGGTGATTATGCTTAATATTGCGCATGGGACGAGGATGGGAATCGCCTAGCTTAGTCTCTTGATAGCTTTCGCAGAGTCTTAGTTTATTAAACTCTTATTTCATCCGCTGTAGTACTTTGGATTATTGTAACCGTTGATTTTGGAGGTTATAACAATTAAACTATTTATATTTAACAATGTTCTTTTATGGTCGAGTTTGATATGTAATACCCCGGGTAACTGGGGCTGTGGCACCCTTGGTTGCTAAGGAAGGTCTTGCTAAAGGCTCCTTGGTAAGTGGGGGTGTTACAATTTTGGGCATAGTTGCAATTTAGCATTTTTTGGGAAGTGTTAATCACACAAGGACGTTCATCTGTTCTTCAGCAAGGGAACCGTCTTTGCTTGCATTGTATGGAATGGTTATTCAGACAACTTAAGTTGAAGTGTTATTAGAAATTCCTTTGGGTTATATTTAAACGTAGACAATCATGGGCTTTATTGAAGGTTGTAATGGTCTGAAAAATATTATTTTGGCCTTGTCAGTAATGTAGACCTCATTGCTCTATAGTCTTTAAAAGGTATCATCCCTTAGCCAGGATATACCTCATAAACAAAGATATTCAAGAGTTAAATTTGACAAAAGTCTTTTAAGTAAGTACATGCAGTAAAAGGCGCAACAAATGAATAAAAGTTAATAGTGATCGACACTTTTTGGGAGAATTCTCTGCCACTGATCCATGCCATAGTGTCTAAACAAACATCAATTGGTAATTTAGGATTGTATATTTGTAAATAGTACTAGCATTACTTCCATGAATCGGTAAACCCCGTCTTTGCCAACCGTACTTTAGAAGTCCTAAGTACACTCAATGAATGACACGTATAAAATATCTTGTTAATATGATACTACATAACGCAAAAAACTGAAACAACCCTTTGTTTAGGTGAATAGTCTGTATATTAAGAATAAGAAGTGTACATACCCGTATCTGTCGATATTTGCATTTATAGAAATCCCACCAAAACATCCAATGATGATAGGACAACTTGTATTCTAAGTATGATTGTATCATTATTTGAGTTCGTTTTATGAATAAGAACAATGTCGTCCATAAAATATTTTTTTTAAATGATATTTAAATTAAATATTTGAACTCTCCGATGAATTCATTTTAGTTAAAATGAGTTTATCAAAATAATTTTATTGAAAATAAATTTAAATTTTAAGTTTATTAATATTTCGATTTGAAAAATCGCATATTAAGCTTTTAATTCGATTTGAAAAATCGTTTTAATTTGATTTGAAAAACCATTTGTTGCAAAGTGTCACTTTTGACTCGATGAGTCATTTTCTCGAATTTTAAGGTCGTGCTATTAAATCGTATTTGAAAAGTTGATTTTAAAAGTCGGTTTTTAGACTCGATTTAAAGCTCACTTTTTTAGCTCGATTTGAGCTCAATTTTGGACTCAATTTTGAGCCCGTTTTGGCAAGGATTTTGAGGCAACCAAGGACCCATCTCCTACCTCCACTACCCACCTTACACCCCTCCAAAATACCAACCCAAAACCCTTCTTAAACCCCATGCCCCTGTTTTTGCGAGCCACCATCTGAGCCCAAAACACCCTCTTGTTCCTATTGTTCCTACTAGAACCCTCTAAACTATTCCATATCCACCCTACTACCTTGCCCTCTAAATTATCTATCAAATCACATCCAAAATTCTAGTGAACCTACCCCAAAACCGAGCCCAAGGAGCTCTCCTACCCGATTTGCTCTTCTTCTCTTCAACCCTAGTTCAACTTAACTTCTACCCCTATAAATACCCATGTATGATCACCATTAGCAAGTTTTAGAAACATACACCAATTGCTTGGAACGCCAAAGCAAGAAATAGTAAAAAAAAATCATAAAAAAGACTCGAGACAGACGCTCGAAAACAGAGGCAGAAGCTCCTTATTTTAGTGTTTCTGCTTTGATTTCTTTCTCGTTTTTCGTGCTCAATTCATCTCAAACTTTCTGATCTATTTATATATTATCAATATTCAATCTTTCTTGTTTCCAAAACATCTTCCAAATCGAAAATTCATTGAGAAATGAAGTCTTGGTGAGGATTTGAAGTTCGATGAGCAAATCGGGTTTTGAACGTGATTATTTCGTGTATTTCAAATTCAAATTCAATTGCTTTTGTCGACGACAGCCTCTCGAGATAAATTCTTACAATCAATTGCGACTTAAAGATACTAGTCAATGATACATTTAAGTTGAGGGCATCAAATTTCTCCCCTTCTCCCTTTAATTCGTTTTTCATCGTTTTTTATATGTTGTTTTGTTATTTCGATTTTATAATTATTTATCGTATTGTAATTATTATTAGTGTGTTAATATTGTTAAATTATGAACTAGATTAGATCTGAGTATGATTTAAAATACCATTATGAACATCCACGTTGACTTGGATGGAACCTTATAATTTGTCTGAAGTGACCGAAGTGGTTCCAGTCCATTTACATATCCTCGTGTTCATAATATGGAAATCTGTTAATGAATAATTCGAGTTGCAAATTGATGAAATCGAATCCATATTTTGTCCTATTATACTCGGCCATAACACGTTTTTTATGACTAAATTGACCTATAATTTGTTTAAATTGACTAATCGATGATTTAGTTAGTAATTGAATGAATTAGACCTTAGATTTGTTTTTATGACATAGATCGGATTAATTTGACTAAATTGATGATTTTAATTAATTAATCTAATTAGTAATTAGGGTTTAATGACTAGATCTAATAGTTTGATTAAATCGTTGGCTTAATTTTGATAGTTAGTTCATTATTCATAATAGGTTGTAAAGGATTAACTTGTAAATAGTAAAGATCGAAGATCTATTCTAATTAACAGAATCCATCTTTCCTTGTCACCTTTTCTCGATAGCATAAGACCGCGTATTTAACACCGTCTTATTAACACTCGATGATGTAAATACAACTAACAAAAACCAGTTTATTCGACCCAATGGCCGACGGCTATGCGTGCGTCCCTTTCTTCCACTCCAAAACTCGATTTTCTAACTCGATTTTGACGATTTGCAATTCGGTAATGTATGAAATCAACCCACGTTTTATTTATATGTATTTCCTAAGTATTAATTTGTATGATTATTTGGATTTGATTAGATAGAATATCAATTAGTTCATTTAATTTGCAATCACATGTTTTTATTATGAAATAATATTAATATGTTGTTATTTATCGTATTGATTCACATGAGTAGAATTTTAATATGGGTCGATGTCCTTTTAACCATGTGTCACCCTAGGGCCATGTGCCTCTCTCTCTTTTGACTTATAATTTGTCAATTGTTGCTTGTTTTCGATTGATTAATGTTTACGCTATATTTGTTTGAATCACATGCTAGAATGCTAGGCTTAATTTACCGCGATTATGTCTTGTTTCAAATCACATGCTAGGATTCCAACTTGACCTAGAATAGGTTATGCATACACCCCGTAGGAGCGTGTGGTCGTGAGTCCAATTCGGCCAGAGGGCCTTGTTTTGGTCCCTTTGATTGCTTATTTTACATTTGTTTGTTTAATTAGCTTTATGATAATTATTTCTATAAACTAACAAACTATGCAGCGCCTGTC
>JAOWBH010164320.1:7121-19717 GCA_028566215.1 Silene coronaria
CAAATCCTTGCAAATTCACATCAACCTTCACCCTCCATCAACAATTCACCACCACCTTCTTCCCCTCCCACTTACGATTACAATAACATAACAATAATAACTAAGCTTTGTGTTTATTATTATTATTATTATTATTACTCCATATTATTATGTGTATGGATTTCGCACGCACTGCGTTGGGCTTCGTTCCACACACACTTCCCTCTTCCTTTCTCTTCCTCTCTCTTTCTCTTCTTCTTTCTTTCTTTCATCGGATCTGCAATTCCCTCTCTCAGATCTCTCTTCCACATTCCAAAGTCCAATTAATTTGATTAATCAATTTTCCCAAGTTCCCGCATTTTCATTTGAACAATTTTAGTGTGATTCAAGAATTTGAAGAAGAATTAGTGGAAATTGATTGATACCCTTTTGAGATAGTGTGATTTCTTTACCTGGGTATCGTTTAATTTTCCATGATCCCATCAAATTAATCAAACCCCCTTCAAAATCAATTAAATTACACTAAACCTAACCGCCATTGTTGAAGAAGAAGAACTTAAGAGTGTAATTAAGTGGAATAATTACTGAAAAGTTGTTAATTTATACCGGAAATGCCCTTACAATCTGAAGAAGAAGAGGAAGAGGAAGAAGAAGAAGAAGAAGAACGGTTTTACGAATCATTAGATAGAATACTCTCCTCTTCAAATTCTTCTACTTCTAATTCCGAAGACGATACCGAAAACGCTATCGTTTTACCCTCCTCTTCTTCTTCTCCTCGCCGCCGTGGGTCCCACCGCCGGTTGTCGGCGGCGGCGACAATGCCGTCGGTGGCGGCTAACTATGATGTGTGGATCTCGTCGGAGACTTTTTCACGGTCGTCGGTTGACCAGCGTCGTGATCGGCTTCTTCAGGTTATGGGTTTGTCAGCTGACGTCGCGCTTTCGCGGCGTCGGCCTGATCGATCTGTGTCGTTCACTTGTGGGACCCACACTCCGCGTCAGGAAAGGTATATAGTTGGTGGTAATGGTAATGGTGGTGATCATGTTGATTTAAGTATCAATGGGTTTAAGTCAGATCACTGTAATAACAATTCCTCGTTAAATTCGTCTTCAAATTCGTCAAATTCGATTATTTCAATTCGTTCCGTTTCTGATACTGTATATAGAGATAGTTATACTAATCGAAATGATAATAATTATGTTGGTAAGGTTAATGTTAATGTTAATGTTGATGTTGGTAGTAGTAAGGCTTGCAATGGGGTTGGGGTTGGAGTTGTTGGTGACGGGGGTGTTGGGTCGGGTTTGGGAAGTTTGAATAAGCCGCCGGTGGGGAGGAGTGGAGGTAATAAGGTTGGGGAGTATAATAGTGGCAATGGGGAGGATGTCGAGGTTGATAAGATGTGTATGATTAAGAATCTTGATAATGGGAAGGAGTTTGTGGTGAAGGAAGTGAGGGAAGACGGGACGTTGGATAAGGTTAAGGAAGTAGGGACGGGGAGGCAATTGACGATGGAGGAGTTTGAGATGTGTGTTGGGCATTCTCCTATTGTACAGGAGTTGATGAGGCGGCAGAATGTGGAGGATCGGTTGAATGGTGGTGGAAGGGATAATGGTGGTGAGGTAAGTGGGAACGGGAATAGGAATGGTGAGAATGGGCCTAAGTCGAAGAAGAAGGTTAGTTGGTTGAGGAGTATTAAGAATGTGGCTAGTAGTGTGGCGGGGTACAGAGAAAGGCGTAGTAGTGATGAGAGGGATACTTCGTCTGAGAAAGGTGGACGGAGGTCTAGTTCAGCTACTGATGATAGTCAAGATTCATCTTTTCATGGACCCGAAAGGGTTCGGGTCAGGCAGTACGGGAAGTCGGTTAAGGATATTACGGCAATGTATAAGAGCCAAGAAATTCAGGCACATAATGGGTCTATCTGGACTATTCAGTTTAGTTTGGATGGGAGGTATCTTGCTACTGCCGGCGAAGATTGTGTGATACACATTTGGCAGGTGGTGGAGGCCGAGAGGAAGGGTGAGTTGTTGATGGATAGACCAGATGAGGGTAGTTTGAATATGTTGCTTTTAACAAATGGGTCGCCTGAGCTGAGTTTGGTTTCTCCGAGTTTGGATAATAACTTGGAAAGGAGGAGGAGAGGCAGGACATCTATCAGCCGGAAATCTGTGAGCTTGGAACATATTTTGGTCCCAGAGACAGTGTTCGGCCTGTCGGAGAAACCCATTTGTTCATTTCAGGGGCACTCAGATGATGTCCTTGACCTCTCATGGTCCAAGTCTCAGGTTGGTTAACACTGTTTACCAAATCTATGTGATTTATTTCCCTATGCAATGGTCTTGTAGTCGGTACTCATTTGTCTTCCTGTGTTCTCATTTTGCCTGTACTTTTGTGTTTGCAAAATGATATATGTATCATGAATCCCCCAACCCCTTGACCCTGTACCTCCTGTTACACTAACCGAGACTATATATTTACCTTCCATATAATAAAACTACAGCAACAATAGCGGATTAGTCCTGAAATTATTTAGGGTCGGATGACATGAATCATCATTTAAAATTATTGCTTAAATGATAAAATTACGAAGAAAAATGAAGGTTAATATACAGCCATAAACATTATTCATCATGGCGTTGTTGTAAATCTACTTTGGCCATCTAACAGAATACGACAGCAGTTACCTAAATTAAACCTTGTCCCGTCAGTGAGGGTTTGACATGGTTCACTTTCAAGCTGATATTAAGATCAGTCTATATCAGTGATACATTTGCTAATGTTAGTTATCCATCTACTTGACTACTCATAAAATCAGTACGTGAACGAAGTTCAGTTTTTTGATTGCTGGCCTCTGAACATCGTTCTACTTCTGAAATCTTACTTTATCATGTCATTTTGTTAGCTTGGTTAAGTTTTAAAATATCTGGCCTTCACTCTGGTCAAGGATCTTGCATGTTTTACAGATTGCTTGTGTATATGTAATACGCCCTGTATAATTCTGGGAAGGATCTAGCCTTGATATTGACGTAGAGTATAATTGCGTACTTGTATATGGCATGTAATATTTATGTTTATCCAACTTCTTGACATTGCTGTACGGTTTATTTTTTTCTTATTACATGCTTGTTTTTTACTAAAATTTCTCATGTACTGTTTTTGTGGAGTCACCTCTCTGTGCACGTGTTTCAATGTAGTATAGGTGCCATACTGTAGTCTCAATTTATCTTATTATACAAAGTTACCTTTTCAGCTTTTACTGTCCTCTTCTATGGATAAGACTGTACGGCTCTGGAACTTGTCTAGCAAGACCTGTTTGAAAACATTCTCTCACGGTGATTATGGTGAGTGCACCACCTTTTCTGCATGCAATTGTGCATTATTGAACTTTGATTATTTTCTACTTTTCTTCTATACCTCTTTTGAAGAAATTGTATGGTTTTGCTGTCTGATGGTTAATTAACAGCTGTGTTCATGCTTACCATTGTATTTTTTTCTTTCCACAGTAACTTGCATACAGTTCAATCCAGTTGATGATAGATATTTTATCAGTGGATCCCTAGATGCCAAGGTTCGCATTTGGAGCATTCCTGATCGTCAAGTTGTTGATTGGAATGATCTTCATGAGATGGTTACTGCGGCTTGCTACACGCCAGATGGTCAGGTATCATGGAAACTCAGCTGGCAATTCTTTTGCAAACATTGTTGGTATCATTTTGACATTTTATTTTGCTAAACCTCACGAGTTTTTAATTTTTTTTTAATTGTCTGTCTATTTCTCTGAAAAGGGTGCATTGGTTGGTTCATATAAGGGAAGCTGCCGCTTGTACAATACATCTGGTAGAGTCTCACATAATCTTTTATATGCTTGACCAAACCTAACATTAGGTTATGAATTATCTAATTTGTAGTATTATTGTTCTAGAAAACAAGCTGCAGCAGAAATGTCACATCAACTTGCAAAACAAGAAGAAGAAGTCTCACCTTAAGAAAATTACCGGTTTCCAGGTAAGGATTTTATGATGAGCCTGGTTCTTTTGTGCATTTTGTTTAGCCATGCATTAATATCACATCGCTTGACGACTTATATGTTTTTATGTGTTGCTGTACTCTACATGTTGAGGGCTTATTGATGACTTGTTAATCCCTTGTAAGACAATTTTTATTAATACAATGCGAGACAAACTCAATTTAACTAGAATCTCCACCTGTAGACCCATAAATAAATCGACTAATAAATAAAACCTACGAATAACTATCCAATCATATGGGTCGGTCTCAGATGAGTATTTGTGGTTGATATACTTGATTTCTTCTGTGCCATTAGTCTGGTCATGTATATATGGTCATGTGTTTCTATGTGGCTATGTGGCTATGTGCTGCCTTATCCCATTCATGATGTTGCCTTCTCTATTGCCTAAACTTCTAACTTTTTATCGAGCAGTTTGCCCCAGGAAGCTCTTCTGAAGTTTTGATTACATCTGCTGATTCACGTGTGCGGGTTGTTGATGGAGTTGATCTTGTGCACAAATTCAAAGGTACATATCGCAATGTTTTTCCCATTTAACTTGTTTTACGGTCGCTTATCTGCCCATTTAACTTTGTTAAGGTCAGTTTCTGTTATATTTAATTGCTCTCTGCCACGACCTTGTAACGTTATTGCTATTGGAGATGAACACTAGGAAAGTAGAACTTAATTGTAGAAGATTTCCCCTTTTCCAAAATGTGTGTTATTGGTCTGTTCCGAAGGGGCAAAAATTTATCATACAGGCTGAAGCTGGCTCATGGTACTAACATTTGGCTCGGTTGGAGGTGTTGGATTTTGACTTAACTTCTTGTTTCTGATGTATAGTACTGGTAGGGACAAAGATGGATGGTTATAATACGCTCCATTCATATTCGGTTCACTACATTTTTCGAAATCCCTCGCATATCTTCAAACATGTAGTAAATCTAATTGAATGGAGGGAGTATAATAGGGTAGGCTAATAGCATTTTTCGGTTTGCTTACACACTTCAGTGACCTCTTTGGAATGCAATCGTTGTCGCTATAGTTCTAGAAGTAAGTGATCAGAGTCTCTGTTGATATGCATCTTGTAAGGACGACAACAACAACAATATAAGAAGTCTCCCACCAATGACAGGGTTTGGTGGGTTGGATGTATGCAGCCTTGTCCATGTGAGGTTCTTTCCGAATGACCCTAAATTGAAAGTTGGATTTTAGGTACCTTTACATTGAGGCGTATCCATGTAGCAAGTGGATGTTGTGGCAGCTCTGAATTGAGATGTAAAGTTAAACCATCTCAATTAACCCATGGGAGGACAGCATCTGGCAGTACCATGGTGGTTTGTAATCCGTCCTGTCTAAGTGCAATATGTTGCCAATATCAATTTCATGATATGTTGCTGAGACTTGCCGATGTGCGGCGGATGCCTAAAGCGCGGTGTCAAAAGTAACATAGATTACATGGTTATAGCCTATGTGCTTTGGAAGATTTGATGCCATTTTGTTCTTATTTTCTGGTATGATGGTTGATCTGTGGTGAAATTTTGTGAAGTGTGCTTAGATAATGTTAAGCTCGTCTGACCAGTGTGGCGGTTCCGCATTAACTAGTAATCTTAAATGATTTTTGTTATAGTTAATGGGGATTTTGAATAATCAATTGACTTGGAAATTCATTGAGGATAAAGTTTGTGACTTTGGAATCAGGAGCATTGGATGTGCTGCTTATTATTATGCTCTTTCTATTTCTTGCCAGGGTTCCGGAACACCAACAGTCAAATATCAGCATCCCTCACTGCCAATGGAAAGTATGTTGTGTGTGCCAGCGAGGATTCACATGTGTACGTTTGGAAACATGAAGCTGACTCCCGTCCTAGTCGAAGCAAAGGAATCACCGTCACACGCTCTTACGAACATTTTCACTGTCAAGATGTATCTGTGGCTATCCCATGGCCTGGGATGGGTGCTGGTGAATCATCTGGGCCACACGATCCATTCTCTGAAGAGCTCATTAGGCCAAGGGACCGTCTGGATGAGCTTCCTACCGCCAACAACCCTCCAACACCAGTAGATGAGTTCAACGGCAATGACAGCTCGCCTTCTGGGTCGGGTTGTAGCAACAGTCCATTTCGTGGGTCCCTATCCAATGCACCTAACGGTTACATCTTTGACAGAATATCAGCCACATGGCCTGAAGAAAAACTCATTTTGGCCACTAAAAATCGCAGTCCTCGAGTAAGCTTGGACTTCTCAAATGGACTATTACAAAACCGAGCCGCTTGGGGGATGGTAATCGTAACCGCTGGTCTCCGTGGAGAAATAAGAACGTTCCAAAATTTCGGCCTGCCAGTTCGGATTTAATCCCTGTCCTGGCCCAATAGGTATTGTCAAGGTATTGTATTCCTTATTTTTGTTGCGTCGTGTATAGAGAGAGATCCGAGAGAATTGTAATATTACGAGTTGAAATTCTTGCTTGTGCCCATCCGGCTTATCAGGGTAGAGCAGGAAAGTACAGATGGGGAAGGGTTTGAAAAAAAAGTCGAAAACCGAGTGAAAAAAAAGAAAAGGTGATAATTTTACATCCAGAAAGTAGAAATTGATGGATTGATTATATGTAAACAAGAAATGTAGAGTAATGCCACAAAAAATGATATTTGAGTTGAATGAATTATTTCCACGAAATTCTTTGGCAATTTACATAACCATGTGATGACAGTGTACTTTTGATTATGTTTGGCAAACTGTCAGAATCTTTTAAATTGTTATTAATTGTAAAAATGTCAGTTCATCATTGATGTAGATCGTGTAATATAGCCTGGACTTTTAATTTTTTTCATTTTTTGTACATTGTTTTTGCTGACTTTCTAAATTATCGATTTAAAAATCGGTTTTAGATGTTTGCCATGTGCTAATGATACTGATTAATCAGAGTTAATCACAGCACTTTCTGTTGCCTGGCAATTTCCATTCATCTGTATTCTATTAATGGTACCTGCTAATTATATTCCAGAATTCGAGTATACAATGTGGTACATTTGTAAGATTTTTCGGAGAACCTCCATTTGCCCTATGAGTTTGTCTGGTTGCTATCTTGGTGACACCATAACAGGGAACTCCCTGCTTTCTACCGGCCAACGTTGGAAGTAATACTTGTAAGATTTATAGTTGGCTGATGAATGACTGAATGAATATGCATTCGGTTAGTAGTATGGCTTATAGTTATGTAGAGTCGTAGAGAGTTGCAGCAACATCATTCCTAGATTGCGATATTACAAATGGTGCTATACTGCCAAGACATGGTCTCGCACATTTTCCTGCGAGTCCCCCTGTATACGATTTATTATTGAGTTGGATACTAATTGAGCTTGGAGATAAATTCCGAAGGTATCCACAATAGCCTTGTGCACACGAAACTTTAGCACTCTTACTGAAGTTTTGCCACCGTTACTCTCAAGGGATTTGCCCAAATCCCAAATCTTACAAGGTTCAAAACTGTAGAAAAAAAATTAGTACATCCACACTGGTTTTACAAACTATTCACTATCACCTTCTATGAGTTCAAACATAAATTTTACAGCTACATAAATTTTTCAGTTCTCGAAAAATCAAGCTAACAAACCATTAAAACTAATTTCACAAGGTAAATTATTCATCCTCGATCAAGGATTTTGTACGACAGCAAGGGCATGTTCATTGACAAATAATTCAGTGGGTTGAATGCAAGTTCTCAAGTAGTCGTGCCCGAGCTGAGCTCTTTCATTGTCCCCAAACCCGAAGATTTGTCCCAGCTTTGTTATCAAAACTGTGTGATAAAGGCCTGTGCTAATCTGCGATATGTGATGACCTCTCAAGCTGTCTAGAATCCGAGGCCTTACAATTTTGTCAGAAGCGAAACCTGAGACTGCCAAATCCCATCCATCCAAAGGCATAAACCGCACCGGTGTCCCCAAGAACAAATGTTTTCCTCTTACTTGCACACACCTGCATACAGGGGGGACATGGGACAATAAGGTGGTTCGTTATGAGCTTCGATTTTAAAGACTTGTATAAAAGAGATTATGATTCTATTTCTACAAGAATAGGCAAATGTAGAAACTGTATAACATTAGTGCCTAACAACCTATGTTACTCCGACTTGGCTGCAAGTGCCAGTGATTGGCGTCTAAGGGTCGGAAATAGAAATATTGTGAAAAGGTTTCATGTTTTTTTGGCTCCTGTTGAAATGTAGAAATATAGAAATGTTGTGTCGTATTAGATAGGCACATTTAGCCACAACGAAACGTCGGAATAACATACAGTCAACAACGGTCCTCCTGCCACAACCTGAGCGTCTGAGGCTCTGAGCGAAATGCTCAGCACCATCCAAAAGTAGGTTAGGTCACAGAAGGTCTAGGTCCCTAGGAATCTAAATGAGGCTCGACAGGAATACCCCAGTAACCTGAATTCTGAAATACGATTTGTGATATTTCCTATTATCAATAACATAAAACACTCGCAAATCTACCACATGAAGTACTTGGTTTAAAATAGTACAGGCTCTCTTGAAACTCACATTTCTCGGAAGGGTAATAAGGGTGGAAAACGAATTTGTAAAGCATCTAAATTCCCAGGTAAGATGTTTACTCTTTAAAATTCACAACCGTAAAGATTAATACTGGCGGAGAAAAGTTTGGAACCGTTTTCTTTTTTCCATGAATAGCAGCAAAACAAGAACAATAATCCACCAAAGTTAATTCAATGGGAGGTATTTATCAAGAATCAAACACAGTTTTTTGTGCTACTAAGTTTGTACAGTACCAGGGCAGAAGTATCAACGAATAAACTACCTGCACTGCAATATGATGCTTCAGACTGCTTACGAGTGCCGGAGTTGTCTTATCAATCTCCTCTCCATGACCCAAAGCGCCACAATAGCCTTTGCCCCAAGTATACACCTATCATGTTTACAAATATTAGGAAGGAAGGCATAAGATTCGACACATCATCTATCCATAAGGTCACATATCAATACACATCCACGGAAGAGTAAACTAGTTGCACTTCTTTTTTTATTATTAAGTAGCATTAGATTGAAATCTGACTCAATGTTCATTATGGATATCTAGAAGCAATCTCTTTATGTTGTTAATACATGATTACAACCACATGTTTCAAACCCCCTTACCCATTTGCGGGAGCCTGTCTGACGCTTGGGTAATGTTGTCCATACATCCTTGTTAACATAAAGGATCAATCAGCTTAAGATAAAAAAAACTTACATATCCACTAGAATCAAGAGCAACAACGTGCTCGTCACCAGCCGACACCCGAACTATATGAATACCCTTTCTTTTGAAAGAAAGGATAGCCCGAGGCTGGTTTTCATTATGCTGCTCACCATGACCTAGACAGAAATTAGTACCCGAGCCAAACGAGTATAATGTGCCATCATGAGCCACAGCTAACGAATAACTTGGACCAGCAGAAATTTGAACAATAGGGCCAACACCTTCAAGAAGCTCCACAATTGTCGGTGTTGGTCTATCTACAGTGTCACCAAGACCAAGCTGTCCTTGCGAGTTTGTTCCACATGTATACACATGGCCCTCCCTAGTAAGAAACATTGTAAAACTAAGGCCGGCAGCAACCTGCATAATGTCAAATAAATTTCATCCTTAGTTTGCATTCATCATCACATCTAAAGTATGGTAATTAGCAAATAAAAATGCAAACAGTGCTACAGAAGATGAATAGCAAAGCAAAAAAAAATAGCCTCATAGTGACTCTGGATTAGATGAATACTTGTTAGTAACGAGCTAAAGGTGAGGTGACCAAATGCTAGAAGATTTTATATCCTTTTTAAAACCAAGCAATTACCAGAATGGAGCATCTTGTTTTAAAACCATGATCTTAGAAACTTAAGAGCCTCCAACCCCGACTAAGATGACTCTTCCTATATTTTCAGTTATTGTCCTTCAATTTAGATGATGGAGTTTAATCATCAAAAGCTTTATAGAAACAGCTTATCAATCAGATAAGCGACAAAGTTAGATGGAGGCATCTGATATATTCTATATGGAGCACTAATCAGAGCTCCCTTTATCTCATATCTCATGTGTACAGAGTAGTACTGACTACTGACACTAAAAAAGTGATGTTTCTCATCTAATTTTTGTAAGCCGGGACATTTGCAAACAAATACTTTTTGCAACTCATTATTTAAAATAAACCAATATTGAGGCATTTAAAACCACCAATAATGGGATAAGCGAAGTAGGTGAAGGCCTGAAGGGGTCAAATTTTACAATCTACCATTTGTCTGTAAAGAGATCCATGCACACAGCACACACAATATAGGTTGAATAAAGTTTTATCTTTTCAAACAAGAACAGTTCTTACTTGCTTACAAGGAACGCCTTTCAGTGCTTCGACTAAGCGAGGCCGGAATATTGGCCTAGTCGTATCCTTATGACCGCAGCAATAATTGGAATTGTCTCCACATGTAAAGACCTATAAATCAGCGAGGAAAAATACGTTACACAAATTCTTAATAACCACAGTCACTGGACAAGCAGTTATGTTGGCGATTTTATCTAATCATTATGTAAAACTGCAGATTAGTCATCAAAATATACTTAAAAGGCAGTAGTAAGCTATAAAAGTCAGTTACTAAAGTTAGAGGTACTTGGATATATAACATGTTTTACTGTATCTTCGTTTAAAGCCTCCTTACAAGAGACATTCTCTACTTTGAAAAAGATATCTTGAACAGGCAATAGATGCTTCTTTTGGACTTTAGAATGTAAATTTGAACAAACTTTATGGAAATGACTTTAATGGAGAGAGTTTATCGGTTCTTCATAGCCCAAAGAGACAACATAGCCTGAACTAATCAGAAGAGTTTTTAAAAAATCAACTGGTGCACTACACCATTATGTTTAGTTTCAACAGTTGTACTACAGAAAACAAAAATTGTTAAAATGTCACAAACCTCTCCGGACTGAGTAACAAAAGCTGCATGATTGTGTGACGCTGACACTTGAACGACAGGAGATAAAGAAGGAAATGTAATCCGGCTAAAGGACACGCACTTAGTAATCTCAGGCCCATGACCTAGAACACCACACAAACTCGCTCCACAAGAGTAAACAGATGAATTACTGATAAGCAAAGTGTGGTATCTTCCCGACTTTATCTGCATCTGCTGATATACAATTTTACAAAGTAATGGTGTGAGCTTAAGCGGCACAAGTATCACACAAATTAATTTCCTAGTTCTGCAGTAAACACAAAACTAAAATCATAATTCACATCAAAAAAAATAAAAATTCAGAACACTGATCTCGGACATCTATATACTCAGATAACTGTTCAACAGCATCAACCAAAGTAGCTATATTAAAAGGGCATATTTGACGACAAACAAGTAAGCCGGATGAGAAACACTACTATTCACATTAGACATTGCCATCCAACTTCAACAACAAATACCTTCAGTCAAACAGAAGCAGTTTTAAGATAACCCACCAATAATATATTTGAGCAAAACTAATTTTTTTTACCACATCATGCAATTTTAGACATGATACATTTCCCTAAAACATGAACGTGGTAGTGTCTATTCCCACACTACCATTCAAATCCTTACCGAATTCAGAACAAATTTTACTAATATTAAATATTGTCCTTCGTTTCTAAATTGGTCAGGAATGTTTCTCATGTTTTAAAAGAGGGCGGGACAAACAACCAGTGTTTGGCCAGTAAATATCTCATAAAAACGAAGCATAAACAACCACCCACCTAGAATCATTCAAAGTCAACTATAACATTACCCCAATGGCCTAATGCCTTCAAATCTCATCTAAATTGCGGTTTTGCAGGGTAAGGGGGTCGAATCTACGCAGCCTAGCCACAAGCTTAACCAATGTAGCAAAATTAAACAAGCTTACACATTTTCAGCTAAGCATCAAATTAATAACTAATAACCAATAACACACAATTCACAAAACCAACCACTAAAAAAAAGAAAAAACAAGCTACTAAACTATTCAGAGAAATTCTTGGATACACCGGCTGTACAACCATCATACACCAAGCCAATGAAAATACTGAATTTGAGATCATTTTCCACAAATAAAAATAATTTGCTCATTGGTTAGGGTGTCCGATAATGTGATACACCTGGTGTACCTAAGAATTTTTCGTCTATTCGAATTACAAACAGAGAAAAGAACAATTACATTGCCAACAGAAGTATCAACAATATCAGAAGCTTGTTGAACAGATTGCAAAAACCTCAAAACTCTCTTCCAATTTCCACCACATCTATCAAACAACTGTTTCTTAGCATCAACACTCATGGGTTCGAAAATCGGGTTCAAATCACATAATTGGGCAGTTGCCATATCAACTAAAGACCTAAATTTCATAGGATATAACCCTTGACATCCTCCAAATATAGAGCAACTTAGCTCCAAACATACAAGATCAATTGCACTTAATCTACCTGAAGTCAATATATCCAATACAATATGGGATTGTAACTCATAAATCGAACCCGATACCGCCATTTTAACACAAAAATTGAATTACAAAATTGGATTTTTATACAACAATGGTGAAAAAAATCAAATTTTAA